>JAQJVL010009740.1:0-14945 GCA_035578905.1 Stictocephala bisonia | reverse complement strand
AGTCTACACAAAATGTACCGTTAAAACTCCACGGTTCTTAGCTTTAGTGCTGCAAAACTTTAGTTCGTGGATTAAGTGAACTCAATATTATTCCGTTAGGACCACGTGGTTTTGTTCTTTACTAACATGTCTAGTGTTTGGGTTCACTTCTAATTACAGTTTTGGTATTTACGAACGTATTTGCCTCCCCCCCCCCAATATTGTATATATCTTAATAAAACAGTAATTGATCTAAATACGAGAACAATTTTTCATTACTATATGTTGTTTGTTCAATTCACAATACTGATGATACATGTGTGTTACATAATTAATAAACAATATTATTTGTAATTAATTCAAAATATTCATCATATTTGTTTATTCATATGATTATGGATACAATACATATATTTAATCATTTTGACTTGTCAGAAACTACCTGAAATAGGCAGTTAGTGTTATATAAATTTGGTAAGTATGTAACAATGTAAGATACGATTCAAAATACGATGTTAATATATCAAGTAAATTATAAACTTACAAATAACATATTTTATTTGATAATATTGTTTTAATAAAAACCATCAATTTAAGTTCCTAAACATTTCAATTATAGCCCAATGACTCAATATTACATTTATCATGAAATGTTGTACAATTGACAATCATTCTCCAATAAAATGTTACTGTTTTATGTATAGCATTTAGTTTTGTTAGGTCTGCCAAAATAAATTCAAACGTTGCCGACTTTAATTATAGATTCATTTAGATTCAACTACTATCACTCTTAAACATGAAGTCTATAATCAAGTTTAAAACGGTTAAAATATTTAATAATTGAATATTTGGACAAAATGTACGAAGTAAAGTGGGAAAGCAAGTCAACAATAAGCCTAAAGAATAAGCCAGTCTAACAAAATATCAAGAAAACCACACTAATGTACAGAGTATTGCAATACATATAATTAAATAATGACTATACAAGCAAACGTAATGCCATATTTAAAGGTAAATTAATGGTAAAGGTGATATTTTTACAAGAACTCTAAAACTAATCAATCAAATACATCGATTTAAAAGAGACATTAAAGATGAAATATGTTACAAATATAAAACATTTACTCAAATTCACACAAATATACTCTGATTTATTAGTTAGATGCATATGAACTACATTTCACAGGCAGGTTCGACGTGATGAAAATATTTAAGACATTCAATACATCAAGGCCTCCCCTGCACGTAGCGGACAAAAATACAAGTGGGATAATTACTTGTTAGAATTAAATAACAATAACAGTACAATTTACTTTATACGTCATGTAACATTGTACTAATATTGTTATTCTAATTGGCCGAGGGCTGCAAACCAAAAATTCTACGTCAGAAAATGTGTTTTAATGTGGATTATAAAACATCTTCCGCTTTAATTTCAACATATAAATTGAAATGTATTTTCAAATAAAAGTTTAGTAAAAGCAAAAAAAATCGGTAAAAGTCTGATGAGAAATATTTTTTACACATTTTAAAGTAAATATATAAACCTTTCTTATTATATATTATTTCTAAAACTTAATAATAAAAAGTGCAAAGTTAAATACCACCAGTAGCGACATTTGTTACTGCGTAAAGTGTCCATTTGTTACACTTTACTCTTATTTTTTTAAAGTGACTTTAGATATTTAATATAAAAACAATGTTGCACAAACATAAAAATAGGTATTTTTGAAATGAAAACTGATGTCCTATATACATGCAGCTGTCTTTAATTATATAAGGTACATGGGTACAGAGTAAATCAAGATGGTCATTCTATTTTGCAATAGAATAAATTACATTTATCAACGAAATATGTGTTCAAAATAAATAAAAAAAAAAAAAAAAAAAAAAAAAAAAACAAGTATCTTTCATGTCAGAGACATGTCAATATGAACGAAAGTTATTTTTGTAGTTTAAAAACAATGGAGTGTGAAAAAAATTAAATAAGCTTAGCTGCCAATCAACACATCAATCACATAAGTTGATAGACTTAATCATAATTGTCTAGCCATAATACGTGTTGGTATATATGCAGTAAAAGTAAACGCCACACAACACAAATTTATTACAATATAAGCACAAAATGCACAAATATACTACAATACAAGTACAAAATGCACTTTTATTGTAATAAACTTGTGCATTTTGTGTTTATTTTGTAATACATTTGTGTTGTGTGACGTTTACTTTTACTGTAATTATGCTAATATAAAATATAATTACCATACAGGAAGGACAAAAATATGGGAACGCTTTCACAACAAGGTTATTTTTTCTATTAATAATTCGATGATTTAATTTTTTTAAATAATTGTGTTCTTTAACGTATTGTTTTTGATCAGAATAATTTACTTAAAACCGTTAAATAACGGAAAAATAATATTGTTCAAATTAGTTACTTTAAAATTCAAATGAACGCTACCCTGGAAAATACAAACTTTTTGAAGTCTGATGTGCAGTAATGAGTTTCTGTTGAATAGACCATTCATTTTATACCAAATTCAACTTAGGATTTATACCAAATTCAACCAAAGACATTTGGATGGTGCGCATGCGCCAATAAGTGTTGTTGCATGTTTGTCTGCTCTGCTTAAATCTTAACTTTTTGACGAGTGTTTCTTTAATACTGTACATAAATGTTGTTTGCATTGTGACATTGGTACTTGTGATGCTGCCCGATCCTCCAGTTCAGTTCCGTAAGCGTAGATATACTATCAGTGGACAGTCAAACTAGTCAAGGGTTTTAGGTTAGTTGACCTAAACACTCCCGAACCAAACGTGCCCACGCTTATCGGCTCTTATCTGTGGGAACCTTGTCAGCCACTACCTTCACCGGTTGCTACACCGAGGCGAAGTAGCCGAGTGGTTAAACCGTAATCTTTCAACCTCAAGTACAAGTGTTCGAATCCCCCATCTCTCCAATAGCTTTTTGATTAAGGATAAAAATCGCATCATTGCTTCTGACAAAAACTTTATTTTTTAATGCATTTTACAGGCTTATTATTATTTTTTTATTTTGAATCCACATTAGTTTTATTACCTGTATATATTTTAAACCAAATTGTTTTGTGACATTCATATCAGCAAGATGGTGTTGACTAATGACATTGTATACGAATCAATTGACGAAACTGATATGGAAAGTATTGTTTTTAGTTTAACTAAGGAACTAAACTTAATCACTCACAAACACCCTGACATTGATTTTAACAATATCTCGTCATGTATTACCGACTTGTTAAATAAAATTGACTTATTAAGTGCATCCTGTGACCAGCAAAAAATTGATCTGGAGCAGTCTCGCACTGAAGCACAGGAATTATCTGTGCAGCTGGAACTTGAAAAGGAGCAGCGCAAAATTGATTTTGAAAAATCGTTCCAAATTCAAGACCTTATGGAATCTGATAATGGCTCTTTAAAAGATGAACTAAATGCTGCTAAATTGTCCCTAAAGAAGTGCAATGAAGTTGCAGTGAGACTTACGAGTGAAAAAAATGCTCTCCATGACCAGTTAAATAAGACTATTAAAACACTTAAAAGTCAGGAGGAACAAAATCACGATCTTGAAACTACCATAAGTACACTAAGCTATAAATTAAGTGTAGCTAATAAGCAACTTGTACAACATAATGATAAGTTATCTGATCCTAGTAACAAGTGGGTAGATGATGACATTATTTTCACTTATTTTAATGACATGTCAAATACTGTTAGTTCTGAAATTTTATTTTTTGGACATGTGGTCTCTCAAACACTTAAATTGGGGCCGCATGACTATGTAACAGATGTTTTGGTTGGTTCACAATACTCTGCCTCTAATCACACTCTTTTATGTGTAAGCAACAGTGAAGAGCTCAGTAAAGCAGACTCTGGTTCACACTGGTCTCTCTTGTTTGTTGACAAAAACCGCAATGAAGCCTACCACTTTGACTCTTTAAAGGGATCTAACAATTCATCGGCTCTCAAATTAGCTAATAAGCTAGGGGTACCTATTGATAATTTTGTTGAAGTTGATTGTTTTCAACAAAAAAATAGTTATGAATGTGGCTTTAACGTTATTCTTAATGCAAAGTACATTCTGTACCACTACTGCCTCCTAGGAATCACTTTACCTTTCCATATGTGGCACAGTAACCGTCTTAATGTTGTAACACCTAGTACTAGCAATACCGACTCAGAGATTGTAGCTAAGCTAAAACCTGTATGTAAAACAGTTTCTCCTATAGTTATAAGTAAACAACAAAACTCTTGGCACATTGTTAAATCAAAAAAGCCGAGGTGTGAAATTACTTCGAGTAAAGATGAGAATGTTTCTTTTCTTAGTAAGAACAAATTTGATAGTCTCAACAGCAATGAACTTAATGATACCGAGTCACTAAAATCCCATGTGAAAGTTCACTGCACTCGAGCTTCATTAAATGTATATAGCCATAGTAACCACACTAAAGTAAGTTGTTCAAAACAAAAAAATAAGAGTCATACAAACAAAGTCCTAATATCTTATACTGAAAACACTGAAAGCAATGTTCAATTGTTAAGAGAATCGCATGTTGCTGTAGAGAACAACTGTGAGTTAAATGCTACAAAACCCAAACAAAAAAATAAAATCAGACTTCTCTCTGATAGCCACGGTAGAGGACTTAGTGAGATGTTAAGAACAGGTACGGTGAACAGTTTGATATTTTAGGTACAGTAAAGCCTAATGGCACTGTTGCAAATGTAATTGAGAACGTAGACACGGTCACAAAAGATATGACTATGGATGATTACCTAGTAGTAGTAGCAGGTACAAACAATATTGTCAATGGAGTTTGTAATGACAATATTATAGATCGTTTCCGTGATCTACTTACAAAAGTAGGTAACACTAGTCATTGTAGCATCACTAACTTACAGATATGATATACCCACCTTTAATTCACTAATATACGAACTGAATGAAGAACTGTACCAGCTAACTCAATGCTACAGTCATGCATCTTTCTTGTCACTGCGACAACTTACAAACACTCGCTTCTACACCCGTTTTGGGCTGCACTTTAACGCCCGTGGTAAGAAAATGATTGTGCAGCTGTTGCATACGTTGCTCATCTCACCGAATGACATTGGTAACCAATCTTCAATTCCTGTAGTTGTTCGTAAACGAGTAACGCCACTGACTTCTAACGCTCCTGGTAGCTGGTGTTTCCGGACTCTGAAAACTGTGCCCTTGTCCTCTGATGAACCCCATTTTTTAGAGCATCGCACGTGTCAGAAACTAATTCCATAGCTTATGATTCTTCTCTCTTACCTCTAAAATCCAAGAAAGAATACTCTGGTGGTGAGAGTTCTATTCGCCTGTTGCATCAAAATATTCGTGGTTTGGTTTCTAAATCATATGAATTAGAAGTACTTATTGACCTAGAACGTCCCGACATCGTTTGCATATCGGAACATTTCCTAAATAATCAACAGGAAGGTAGTATTTTCATTTCAGGATTTTCGCTTTTTTCGTGTTTTTGCAGACAATCTTATGATAGAGGTGGTACATGCATATACATTAAGGACAACCTCAAAGGTAGCCACATCGATGTTTCTCAGTTCTGTAGGGATGGCACTAGTGAACTGACTGCTGCAAAAATTGACCTAACGCCTAGCGCATCTATTGTACTCTTAGTATATCGCCCACCTGAATCCTCTTCTGGTGATTTCTTTGGCCTAATATATGACTGTTTGAGCAATATTATTAGAAATAGTACCAAGGTAATAGTAGTTGGTAATTTTAATATTGATTTAAGTAAACAAAGCAGCGAAACCGTAAAAATATTGAATTTAATGCAGTCGTTATATTAACTCAGTTAATTAAATCGTACACTAGAGAATTTCAAGGAGCTAAAATAATAATAGACCATGTTTACACTAATATAGATTATCCTGCAATCAACGCCTTTGTGCTGAAAACTGCACTATCTGATCACCATGCTCAGGTGGTGGACCTGACTGTTTCTCTACCCCAGTCACCTCCACAAATGACCCATATGCTGAAAAGAACAATAAACTCCAGTACAATAGATATCTTCCGTTTTATGTTAAAATCAGAGTCATGGACTGATGTCCTATCGAAAAGTACAGTTAATGAAATGTTTGATACTTTCTTTTCTCTTATTAAATACTATATGGATTGTGCATTTCCTCTGAGGAAAATGAAAATCGTTAAAAAACCAATGACCTCAAAGATAACCTTGAATAATGAAGTATTAAAAATGAGAGAAGATATGGTTTCATTTTATGAAAGAAGCAAAGATCTTCCCGCTAGTCACCCACTAAGAGTTGCTTATAGAACATTAAAAAACAATTTCAGATCATCCATTAAAGATGCTAAAAGTAAAAATGTACAATACCTTATGGACAATGCTAAAGTAAAATCTAAAGTCATGTGGGAAATAATAAATTAAAATAAAAACAATAAACCAGTAAGCTCACGTCTTATTGGCGATATCACTTATGAGGAGGGTCGATTGGTGGGCGATCCAACTGCTAAATCTAATATCTTCAATAAGTTCTTTACTAGCGTTGGAAACCGTTCTGTAAATAGTTCTTCACACACATCACACACATCCCAGAGCTCCTACTCAGTGCCCAATTCATTCTTCCTCAGTCCAACATGTTTTAGTGAGGTGGCAGACGCTATTAGGTCCCTCAAAAATAGTAAATCTTCAGGTTCGGATGACGTATCGTCCAATCTATTGAAGCAATGTTTGGAATTTCTATCTTTTCCCCTAGCTCACATTATTAACACGTCTTTTGAACAAGGAACCTTTCCCGACTCATTAAAACTAGCAATTGTTAAGCCACTTCTTAAGAAGGGTGACCCCCTTCACTGTGGTAGCTACCGACCAATATCCCTTCTGTCTACCTTTTCGAAGGTCATTGAAAAAGTGGTGTTAAGTAGATTAATTGCCTTCTTAGAATCTGGTAAAATCCTCCTTCCGAACCAATTTGGTTTCCGTAAAAATATGGGCACCCATAATGCGATGTTTTTTTAGTGGAGAAAATTGTTAGAGCTCTTGACAACAGAAATCAAGCAGTTGGTATCTTCGTAGATCTAAGTAAAGCGTTCGATATTGTGAATCACAGAATTCTAATTGATAAAATGTATTGCATGGGTGTCAGGGGAAGAGCTTTGGATTGGTTCGAATCGTATTTTTTGGGCCGTAGACAGGTGGTAGAAATATCTCACTTAGATAGTTCAAGATGTTTAAGTAAACAATATTCTGAAGAGCTGTCAGTAGCAGCAGGGGTCCCTCAGGGCTCAGTTTTAGGACCCGTCTTATTCCTTCTTTTTATGAATGACGTTAACAACAGTGTCAATAAGGGGGATCTTTGTCTTTGACGATACGTCACTCATTGTTACAGGTAACAATAGAGATGAATTAAAAGTTACTTCATTCATTGAGGCAAACTCACTACTAAAGTGGCTAACTCAGAATGGTCTTCTAATAAATTCAGATAAGACTAGCTTAATAAATTTTCAAATTAGAAATAACTCTGTCACACACACCTCTCTCCAACTTGGCGAATCGTCTGTTTCGCCTACGGATGTAGTCAAGTTCCTAGGTTTACATATCAATTCCCGATTAAACTATGTAGATCACATACACAGTATCAGCTGTAAACTAAGTTCATGCCTTTACGCTATAAGGAATCTGTCATTTTTTGCAATAAGGAGATTCTGCTGACTGCCTACTATGGTTGTTTTTTCCCATATCTCGTCTATGCTCTTCCAATTTGGGGTTCGGAGTGCTTAAGCACAAAATATTTGTTCTGCCTTCAAAAAAAGGTTATACGTACTATTTTTGGCCTTCGACAACTGGAATCTTGTGTGACTACATTCCGTAGTAATAATATTCTAACATTCCCTTCTTTATTTATTTTTGAATCCTTAATATTTTACATGAAGAATAGAGATTCTTTTCCAGCTTCAAGATCGGCAGCCTATAATTTCCGTCACCAAAATAATTTTCTAATACCTAAACATAAAACAACATTTTTTCAAAGAAGCACCCATTACACCTGCATAAAGCTATTCAATGCCCTACCAAACCATCTCAAGAAAGTAAATTCAGTCAGTGAATTCAAGAGGGGTCTGAAATAATTCTTGATAGGCAAAACCTACTACAGTGTTCAAGCTAATTTAAATGATAGCTTATGTGCATAATGTTGTTTTAAGCAGTTTTAACAGTTTTAAGCAACTTTGATTTAATTAGTTGTATTTCTTTGTAAATTTAAGTATTGTTTGATGTGACCCATGCCAATGCTTGTAAATTTTAAAGGCAATAAAGAAATGTTGATTTGATTTTGATTTGATTACATTGAAGATTTTCGTTCTACTACTCGTGGACCGTCCTATTGAAAAAAATTAAATGTCCATAATGACGTCAAAAATTATGTTCTTTGTACACATGACCATTTACAAGTTTCAACTACTACAAGTGAAGAAATAGAAAAGTTATGAAAGCATTTCCATTTATTGTCCACCTGTATAGGTATTCATCTTTAACAAAACAAACCATTATTTGAACATAAGTACAAAATCTACAAATAAAAAATACTATGCAGTTCGATTTTTAAACCAGGTTTACCTTCCAGTTGACGGACTGGACGGATTAGCGAGGAATATGAACTATTGCCAATAAAAAACACACACGTCTTTTCCAGTGCATGTGACAAAAACTGAAAATAACATGTAATAAAACGGTGTAAAATAACAGTTCAGATAAAATAACAGTTTAGATAAAATACGCCTATTTTAAGGGAATGGATCTAGTAACATCGAGATTTTATGGGAGGCTTTATTGATCGTAGACTTATAAAATAAGTTTTATTCTCAGTTATCTTCAATAAAACTAAAACCATTGGTATATGACATCTTACTTATTTATTACTGTTTGCGGTTTAAAAACATGTTATCTTACATCAGTTTTATAGTTGTAGTTTAATTTTACTGTCACAAACTAAATTCACCGTCAATTGAATTGATTATGACAGTTCATTACTAGCTGTAAAACCAAACCAAACTGCCAAAACCAGATATCAGGACAAACTGCCAAACTAGAAAACAATCGTTTAGAAAAACATTCGAGCTCCTTTTCATTGTAATTATTTCAATTTGTTACTACTTTTCTCATTACAAACTATTTAAAAAATACCAGCTTGATTTGCTATTTGTATTATTTAAAAAGAATGCTATTAACTTTAAAGTTGATTGTTGTCTGTGAAAAAAATCAGGTACACTTAATCGAACTTATATTGTTTGTAAACAAAATTACTGTGTATGTATATAAAGTGTTTACATATATACACCCCTATGAAGTATATTGGTGGTTGATTAAAACTTTATTGAATCGGGAGAAAAAGTTGGCATACTGGTAATTGTGCAAATTACCACCTTTAAAATAATACTAACCATTTGCCAAATGATACTCGCTCACAACATAATCTTTTTATATTACAAGAGAAGGTTTGATCGTATGTATATTATTTTAATTTGACTCAGTTCAATAACTGAACTTTTGTATCGTTCTTTCTTTTATGACATTATTATGATTGCTACTTTGTGGGATATATTATAAATGTTGTCAAACTCATGGATACAAAATATAGAAACAATGTAACAAAATATAACTACATTACATCAAGAGAACATTTTGAAAACCTGCCAACCATGTAAATTATAGCTTCGGTTACTTTAAAATGCATACAATTGGTGTTTAAAACGCAATACGTAATATAAAGCATTTAAAACGAGTTTTTATTAATTATAAAATTTGTCTATTTAAAACTTGCGTTGTATCTAATTACATCAAATGGAGAGAACAATAAGTTATTCAAGAGCCTAATTAACATTAATAATTATTATTTTACTGCTTTTAATATATTAATTACACAGTTTTAATGTAACTAATCTAACTAACTTAGGACGACACTTAATATTAAGTGCTCTAGCTTAGGAACTACTAGGAGGGAAGTATTTAATATTCTCGCCAGGACGTACGGGGCTTTGTCTAAACTTCACCAACTCACTCGCTGTGCATAATCACCTTGTTTGCTGCATTAAATCCATTGTGTGTGAGTTATGTAGCAATCATCCTAACAATGAGACGCATCACTATAAGTTGCACGTGTTGCATGTGGATGTAAATAAAATGTTGAATGTATTTTTGATACGAATCTATGTTGAGTATGTTTTGTTCGATACCAAATATGAGAATAAGTTTGATGATTGCAAATTTAAATATTATACGTGAAGTTTAAATTATCACAACATTATAATTAGTTATGTATATTTTTTGCATGTTCCTTATAAATCGTTACAAACCTAATTGTTATTAAATGATGTAAATAAATTAAACATGCAATTATATTGGGTGTGATATTTTTAATATAAAATTTAATAATTAATATTAAATTGGATATATTTCTTAGACTATAATCAAAATAAAACATAAAGTAAATGATTATTATATTTTTTTAAACATCAGTGAGTTTGTATGTGTCTTTTATTTTTTATATATATATATATATATATATATATATATATATATATATATATATATATATATATTTTTTAAGAAACATATATTTTTATATACTTTTTTAAAGCTATATCCTTGTAATGTTTAAAAATGTACATCCTTAAATATTTTTAAAATACAATATAATTTACTTATAAAACGAAACCATTTTTTTATATTTTAATTGATATAGAAATAACTGAACTGTGAACTTCTTATACTTGTTTGCATCGTATTTCTTATTAATTCTCATCCTGTATTTCTCAAATACGTCATTAGGACTTATGCCTACACATTAAAAAACATCGTCTAATTATGTTGACCTGGTTCGTTACAATATCTCCAGAAAGTTGTAAAAATTGTGGACAAAAAACGATACGGTTTATTTATTTGTAATACAATTCGGAATAATGACTTATATACTTTTTTTTTTTAATTCTAATATTTTAGGGTTCTAACTATACGTAATATTCTTTTTTTTTATTTTTGGGAGGCTTTTGAATATTTAAGATGGAAAATATTGAATAACTGCAATTTTTATTCAAAGACTAGAACTAGGTTATGCAATACACGTTTCTTCTGGGACACTTACCAGCTTAATTGCTCATAAAACGTTTGGGTGCATTCACCCAAATCGTTTAAGACTTACGAATACCTTTTTTAAAACCACATACAAACAGACAGTAAAGACACAAGAAGATTATATTAATAGTTGTAATCATATATTGTAAATATAATAATAATGGCCACTGGCTATTTCAAAATAATTATAAGAAAATAAAAATGAATTATGAATGAAAATCATTCTCATTAGTATTCCAACGTTTGAGGATAATATAACCTTACAACAGTCAGTTTAAGCATTTCTTTATTACTAAACAATTATAGTAATAAATAACTGTAATTGTTTTGATTTAGTTTGGCTTGTTTTGATTTTATTAAATAAATAAAATACAAAATAAACCAAACAAACAAATGAGTAACATGCAAAAGAGCTTACTTCACACAGGCCTTTATTCGAGTGGTCAACATTGCTTGAATATAATTAATACTTTGTTCTACTTTAGTGTAAGTACGTTTACGTTGTATCTCATTTACATTTCAAATAGATTCGGTCTACGTAGTGGCAGCTAGTGGACGGAACTGACCAGGCTGACACTTACCAGCCTCCCTGAGGAGGGCTTTAGTGTAAGTACGTTTCCGTTGTATCTCCTTTACATTTCAAATAGATTCGTTCTACGTAGTGGCAGCTAGTGGACGGAACTGACCAGGCTGACACTTACCAGCCTCCCTGAGGAGGGCTTTAGTGTAAGTACGTTTACGTTGTATCTCCTTTACATTTCAAATAGATTCGTTCTACGTAGTGGCAGCTATTGGACGGAACTGACCAGGCTGACACTTACCAGCCTCCCTGAGGAGGGCTTTAGTGTAAGTACGTTTACGTTGTATCTCCTTTACATTTCAAATAGATTCGTTCTACGTAGTGGCAGCTAGTGGATGGAACTGACCAGGCTGACACCAGCCTCCCTGAGGAGGGCTTTAGTGTAAGTACGTTTACGTTGTATCTCCTTTACATTTCAAATAGATTCGTTCTACGTAGTGGCAGCTAGTGGGCGGAACTGACCAGGCTGACACTTACCAGCCTCCCTAAGGAGGGCTTTAGTGTAAGTACGTTTACGTTGTATCTCCTTTACATTTCAAATAGATTCGTTCTACGTAGTGGCAGCTAGTGGACAGAACTGACCAAGCTGACAATTACCAGCCTCCCTGAGGAGGGCTTTAGTGTAAGTACGTTTACGTTGTATCTCCTTTACATTTCAAATAGATTCGTTCTACGTAGTGGCAGCAAGTGGACGGAAATTACCAGGACTGACACTTACCAACCTCCCTGAGGAGGGCTTTAGTGTATTGGTAATTCCTCACGGGGCTGCTATTTAAAATCATTCTAAATATATAGTGGAAGTTACACTAGGAGTGATATATGCGTTTGACTGACCTCCCGAAGGTCGGTTGTGAACATTATGTGATTGGAGCTCCCTCAAGGAGCAGCTATTTTACACAACTATTATATAGCAGTTACATTAGGTTCGCAAAAGCCACTTTTTTACTATTTACTAACTTAATTAATTGTAATAGTATACAGGGTTAGTTTTAAGGCAGTTGCTGCAAAACTTGGTTCCACTCTTTGTAAAATATTTAAAATGTTAATCCACATTACATTTTGAGTCTGTCAATTTTACTACGTTTCACTTAGGGTGAAAAATGTAGGAATTGGTTTCAAAATGTTAAAAGGGAACGTAGTCACGTGATATGTCATTAAACACCAACATTTTAAGATTAAAAGCCTAACGTAATCTTAATTTAAAAAGGACGTTTCGATATTTTGTTATTAGTTTCTATAAAAATAATATCGTAAAATAAACTATTACCAAAAGAACGAGTTATCCTCTTTAAATTTTAGTTGTGTTATAGTTTTCAGCTTGAAATGAAGATGTTAATTCACACATTGCATTACCACGTTCCATATTAACGTTTTGAAGATGACTCCTAAATATTAGACACAAATTGATCCCTTATAACGTCAAAACACTCTGAATTTAGGGTAGATTAATATTCATGTAATGACGTATAAAAGAAGCAAATCTTTTTAAACTAGGAAATAAGACAGAGAGTAACTGACTAGAAACTCATTTAGTATAATGGGTTACTTAGACATTTCAGGAATGAGAGCTTATGTATAGGAAGCTTATATGAAGTTCATTAAAGTCACCAGTTAGGTAGTTTTGTACCTCAAAAGTTCCTTGTTAAAGGAGTTTTGGTTTGGCTATTTATTGTAATTTAATCTTGTCTTACACAACGTACAAATGTTTATATTTTTCGTTTTTATATAAATTTTAATTTCACAGTGAAATTACTCACCAGCTGCGTCTTAAGCTGGTAAGGTGTATGTTATAAAATGTGCTGTAGTAACTCCAGAAATGTTTGTGTGTAACTTTATTTACGGGTAATTAGTATATTGAAACATTTAAAAAAATAAATTAAACTATATATATATATATATATATATATATATATATATATATATATATATATATATATATAATATATTTTAGAAAAAGTTTAGCAGTAAAACAAT
The DNA here is from genome assembly GCA_035578905.1 of Stictocephala bisonia. Taxonomy (NCBI): domain Eukaryota; kingdom Metazoa; phylum Arthropoda; class Insecta; order Hemiptera; family Membracidae; genus Stictocephala; species Stictocephala bisonia. The sequence continues at coordinate 1,235 of JAQJVL010009740.1, read as the reverse complement.
AGTTAAATTATAAAAATATAAAACAATTATTCACTATAAAATAATCATTACAGTTTAACAACATAAATATTACGATGGTATGTCTGCGACATCATTATACAAAGGAATATAAAGAAGGGCACAGTTACTGCCTTGTTAGCATCTATAAACACCCATTCGTTATAGTTCGTTGTGATTATTTCTAACAGTGAATGTTATTTTAAGTTGTTTACTTGTACAAAAACCTTAGTTATTGTTATTTTTAATGTAATGTTTAAATTAAGTTTTTTAGAAGTACTTAGACACCATTTAAAGTATAACAATTTTATTCATTAATTTCTTATATTATTATTCTAAGGTAAATTTCATAATGTGCTCCTATATAATTATAATGATACAATATATCAAAACTTTAGACATATATTTTACACATACAAGTCAAAACCTTACTCAAATCTTGAGATAAAATTGTCATCTACCATTTTATTGTACTGCAAGGAATTATATTAAAATTACCTCACTATACATGCATAACGATTGGCCTTGTGTGAATATTGTATAGTAAAGGTTGTATATTCACACCTTTTGAGCCTTTTATTACTGATAAGTAATTAAAATTACATTTATAACGTTGTTTTATGTATGTCCAGCCACTTATTACATATTTACAATTAGTTTTTAATTAGCATAATACGTGTTGGTACATATACAGTACAAGTAAACGTCACACAACACAAATTTATTACAATATAGGCACAAAATGCACAAATATATTACAATACAAGTACAAAATGCACGAATATTATGGTGATCGATTTTGGTGAACCACGCTCACCTTCCTCAGACCATAGGGATTCACAAAAGAATGGAAAATGGTGTTCAACAACTCAATTTATAGGCCTATGATCACGTAACCCCATTGGCTAGAATCGTCAAAATGGTGGCTGCTGTGATAGTATTGGTTAATTCCTATTGTCTATTACTTCTCTTCTTTTGATCGCTGAAAATACATTATTAAAAACTATTTCGGAATCAAATTTAACCTGTTCATTTATTAATTTATCACGATCCTTACATTTTTCTTTAAAAATAATTAACTCTTCCCAAGCATTCATGTTACGACCCTTCTTACAAACTTTTAGAATATCTACATTTTCATCTATTTTATTCAAACTATGGGTACAATTCTGAAGGTGTTTAGCTACATTAGATCTTTCAGGTTTCTTATTTTTAAAAGCAGAGACATGGTTTTTATA
>JAQJVL010009739.1:0-14947 GCA_035578905.1 Stictocephala bisonia | reverse complement strand
ACTGAATGTACTTCATTTTAATAAGCAAAACGTTAATAGTATCCTATTTTAACATGTTCGCTGCTGATGACGTGGTCCCGTGCCATCTCTGTGCTCTGTGCATGCGCATGGTGCTGGTCCGCACCATATTGTTAGTTTTATGTTATTGCCTTGGTGTTACCAGCATTTTTTGCAGCTTTGTATTCATTGTGAGCACCGTACACAAACGTTCTGTTAAAACCAAATATTACCGTTTGTTATATTTTAATATAAAACAAAACAAATTATTCGTTATATTTCACCACTCCTGATTTTTTGTTAATCATGTTACCTACTCAAATTATTATTTTTTTAATACATTGGTATGTTTGTCTTACACAGGTGCGGGAGCTAGTGATGAGAAAGTGTTTGGACGGAGAACTATTCATCAGAACTTGCATAATGTTAAACATCCATAAAAACTTAAAAACCAAGAACTGGGTGGTATTGAATGCCTGCTTAGATACTCTGTCTGTAAGTAAATCGTAGCTTAATAATTTACTTCTCTTGATATGATCTTATTCAAGCGAAGGAAAGATAAACTGCTGTGTGTACTGAATAGTCTTCTATAAATGTAGGAAACCCTATGTATTTTTGTTGTAATGAACATTACAAAGGTGTAAATTCTAAGGTAAAGGTTGGGAAATCTCAGTAAATACATATGTATAAGAAGAAAATAAAGTAAATTTTGAAGCTTCAAAGTAATACTGAAAGTTTTACTTTTATATACCTCAGTGGTTAACATCTGTGCAGGATGTTGGAAGTTGCATTTTATGCTACCGATAATTGAAATGAACACTCACTTCTTTTTTAATGACAAAACAATGAAATATTTTACTAATTTTCAGTCCAAAATTGGATTTGCAACAATGTAATCTAACAATAATCACATTTAACCCTTTTTTTACACTAGGTTGAGGATAAATCAGCATTAGAAATTGTGTGGAACAAGTTTATATTAGGCTTCTTTATGGCTTTTACATTGTCTTACTTAACACGTCCTGTTCGGGTACATTTATCAATATTGTGCTGCTAGGCATGCCTGGCGGTGCTCATGGAACAATGCACCACCCGCCCTTGAAATGTATTTATTCAGGGTGAGGCTAGTCGTTGCCAAGGAACGTTGTGTTGCTCGTCGCTTGTTGTGGCAGTCTTGGTGTACGTTTTGGTGTATTTTGTTTTCGGGTACCGCTATATTTATGTGAGGGGTGTCTGTACTATCTGATAGTGTTTCGTACTCAGCCTGGGGGATGCGCAATTATGTTCTTTTCAGCATTAGGAAAGTCATGCCAAATACAAACCGGTTATTACAAAACCCCAATAAATGTTTAATACCGTTGACATCTTTTCCAGATAATATTGAAGAGATTATACTCCTTCATCAGCAATATGAAATGCTATTATTTTCATTGATTGGTAGGGAAGGGGGGGGCAAAGATTGCATAGAGTTCAATAGTGCTTGTTGGAACATTAATGTAACGTAAATTTAGTGTGACATTAAATTAATATTGAAACTGATTTGCAAACAAGCATGTAGCCTACTCTGAACTTGCATGTTAGTAATAAAACAAACTGTTAATGTCTTATTAAAAACATTTATAAATATACAATGCAGGGGAGCATCATACCTGATAAAATGATAAACTGGAGACAGACACAATCAAACAAAAAAATAAATAACAGAAAGTTTGTGAAATATTTTGGAGCCACTGGCTCCTATTTCAGTTACAAGCACCCTGATCTATCTCTAGTAACCATTATATCAGATATGCTAATATGTACTGTACAATGAAATTTTATGAAATGAAATTACTGTTTTAACCCATAAAGGTAGTTCGACGTGACAGGCACGTCCCGTTTCCGCGGGACCGGGTGCCGTCTGACGTGCCCAGCACGTCGCAAGTTTTAATGACGCAGTTGTGATCGTAGTTGCTAGGTTTTTCAACAGATAGTGGTGGATTGCTGTTCCGTGACATTTAAAATTAAATGCCTTTGATTTTGTTGTTGTCCGCAGAATATACACGGTTCAATCAGCTGTTATTTGTTTTATTGTTTGGCATTGGCCAGTTTGTTTTCGTCTGCTCGCGAAGTTGTTTTGGGTATGTGCGTTGTGAATGTAATAATTGCGGTTGTGATATGAATCGGAAAAGATTGCGTGATTCAGAATTAGATTTATATTTGGATAGTGATTACGAGTTTGGTTCAAGTGGTAGTGAAAACTCTGATAGTGAAGACGATGTAATAATTCCCCGGTGTATGAGTTCGCATATCCATAATTCTGAATATGACGACGAGAGTGATGCTGACGAAATTGAATCAAATGTTCCTGAAAGTATTTTGTGTTGTAAATAGTGTTTTTTTATATAAATATAGTTTTTCAAGATAATAAATTGTTGCTGTGAGACCCATCCCCCCCACCAAAGCTGGTAAGCGTGCCAACCGGGGGATGGCCCAAACCAGTCGAGCGATGGGATCACGGGTGGCAGTTGGAGGGTCAAAATAACACTCGGCAGCTGAGCAAAACTAATTTTATTATCAAGGCAAATAATAATTAAACCAAAACGGCAGAAGGCCACAATATTAACGGGCAGAAGGCCCCAATATAAATTAGCACTTAAATCAATAACCATAAACACTAAATTAATAAGATACAACACATAAACTACAGAAACAACAAACTCCACAAATACCAAAATTTAACAAACAATTTTTGTATGGCCTATCTGCAGTTTGGCCTGAGACTCCCAAAACGTAAGGAAAATTTATTAACAAAATTTAAAAGGTGACAAACTTAGAAACAAAATTTAGATAACGCCAAATAAAAGTGAAAATTTAGAAAACGTCTGGAAAACAACAATTAAACCGGCAATTTAGCCCACATATCCCTTGATTCCACCGAGGCCAGGGAGTAAGCCGGCATCCCTGGGCAGCTCCGAATTGAAGTTCAGCAAAAGCACAATAATCCCCTTTTGGTGAGTTTAAAAATTAAATAATTTAAAAGAAAATATAACCCGGTACCGTTCGAGTAAAAATTCACTTCCAAGCACCCCTAATACACTTAACAAACAAAATAAATAACAATAACTAGGCCTAAACATATAAATAAATAATACTATAGTTTAACAGTAGGGCCTAACAAAATATAAAAAATTTGAATAACTATAACAATAAAATAAACTAAAGATTAACAACAATAATAAATATTAACACAAAATTTTTTTTTATATTTTAAAAACCCTTCTTTTCGATTAAAAAAAATAAAAAAATATTGAAACCCCATGGCTGTGTTTCCTGCCAACACTGTACAAGTTCATGGCCAGTTCCTAGGCCTAGGCCTAATAATCCATTGTTCATCACCATTTTTTTCTTTACACTTTCCCTTTGATGTATTTTGCTTTTTTTTCTGGTTTTTATATACTTCTTTGTTTTTTTATAAATCACCCCCAGCTCAGCCGCCGGGAAAAGATGGAAAGAACTGACCTGAGGACTGAAGACTTCTACCACCAAAGATGTAGGGCGGGTAGCGGGCAACTCCAGGCTCCAACATGGTCCTCAGGCCAGGCTAGCAGTGGAGAAGATAGAACATTGCCCGGACGACCGGCTGAGGGTTGAAAGTCCCACTCAAGGACCCTGGACTGTAGGGCAACACCACAGCACAATTAAAACCAGTCCAGCCATCACAACACAAAATATTACACATAACCCCTAATACATGAAATGGCAAAACAAAACCAGAACAGACGAAATTATACCGGATTAGCACACTAGAAAAAATAAAAGATCTATTTTTTAGGTTATGAAACTTATGTTGGCAAACTCAGATTTAAGAAAAATTACAATTTAACAAGATATCAAAGAATTAATTACGTATATGACCTTTAAAGGACAAACTGAAAACCAGGCTATGGAACATGAGCAATAGGAATTAACATGAAAAGCTAAAGATAGGCTAGGTTATTGTCAATGAACAAAAAATATGGTAAATCGGTAACTACAACTGTAAAAAAGGCTCAATAAACATTATACAGAATTACAAATGAAAATAAAACAAGATATAATAAAGCAATTACTGGTAAACCTGTAACCTGGAGCACATGGCTCAAACATAGGTTAACTAAACTAGACAAAGAAAATACAAATTTAACAAAACCCTAAAACACAAGCAAGAACGATTAATATGATGGAAACAAAATATTCTCACCAAAAGGGTGATTAAATATTAAAACTTACAAAAGAACACTTACGTTAACGTGTCTCTCAGCCACGCATAGCTAGTTGATCGGCAGACAGCACAAGACTAACCTCCGCAGACCCACTGAACAGCTCGAACCAACTAGAAGGCTGGCCAAGCGGACCGAAGCTTCTGGAACACGGAACTAAACGGAACCGGGCCAACGGCTACCAAAGTACGCGGAACGCAGAGCATGAGCGATCTCAGGCAGCCTGGCAGACAACGAAAAAAAACCGAAATGTACCGGTCAAAGACCCGGTACAACCTCCCTCTGCAAAACCTCAACACACCCAGGCAGGGGAAAAAACTCGGTACCTCAGGGAACCAAGAGGAAGAAGAAGAAACCTCCAAAGAGTGGTGCTCCAAGGACGCCAAAGAGAATCTAAGAGGGGAAACCCCTTAAACAGGGAGCGAACTACCCTGACGGTCGGGCCCGACCAGAAAAGAGAGAAAGGAGACTCTCTCAGAACAGCCACCTAGGGCGCAGAGGTGATCAATCTCTTTGCCCCAAGAAACCCCCAGGAACACCAACTCCTGGATCAACCGTTCCCCGGAAAGCCTTAAGCTGGGACACATGGGCTTTCCTGAACACCCTGCCTGACTGGGGATCAACCAGCAGAGCAGTCACCGGTGACAAAAACCTGTCGATGCGGTGGGGACCAGACCACCGATAGCACAACTTTGCAGCTCTTCGTTCCGAGGCCGAACTGACCGGGTGAGCCTGACAAAGAACCAGATCTCCAACCTGAAAAGGGTTAGGAGTACGACCCTTATCATACCTCCTCCTCACTCTCTCTCTAGCACGTAGCAGGTTGCGCCGAGCAGCCCGCCACGTGGACACTACGTCAGTGGCACCTGGCGTAGGTAGAAGATCCTCTAACCTCCACAAGTTGGACAAAGGGTTGTTAGGAGGGTAGCCATGTAGAATCTCGAAGGGAGTGGCATTGTGACTCTCATGCTTGGAAGAATTAAAAGCAAGCTGGAGCCAAGAGAGACTCTCATCCCAGGTGTTCTGCTTCTCAGCATGGAAGGTAATAAGGGCAGACCGAAGATTGCGGTTGAACCGCTCTGCATGAGAAGGCTGTGGGTAATAAGGAGAGGTAGTCACATGCCTGATACCATTGCCAAAACAGAACCTACGAAACTCATGGGAGGTAAACTGGCTACCGTTGTCGGACACAAGAGTGGAAGGCACACCAAAGTGCTGGAAGAGTTGGGACTGGAGAGCACGGATGGTGAGCTTAGCCGTGGCACTCCGAAGTGGGAAAAGCCAAACGAACTTCGAGAAAGCATCCACACAAACAAGTAGGTAGGAGCTACCTGACTTGCTACGGGGAAAAGGACCCACGTAGTCGATGAACACCTTCTCAAAAGGACGCTCGGCCACCTCAGAAGATAACAACCCTAACCTTGCATTCTGACTAGGCTTGCTGAGAGAGCATAGGTGACAAGCCCGCACTCTGCCAGCAACATCCCGGTCCATGCCCTTCCAGATGAAGTACCTACGAATCTTAGCGATGGTCTTATGAATGCCAAGATGACCGCCCACAAGAGAAGAGTGATAATACTGAAAGACCATCGGTACTAGATGACTAGGCAGCACTACACGGGGTTCACCCCTCTGTCGAGGACGGCAACAGAGGACCCCTTTGGACAGAAAATAGGGAGGGTGGGCACCTCCCTCTTGAAGCTCACCTAAGATGACTGACAGCTCAGGATCTTTCTGTTGATGGGACAGTAGGTCGTCAAAAGCCAGAGGAAAATCCAGAAGAACAGCACCACACTGAGCAACAGCCTCAGTCGGTGGATCACTGGGTTCGTGGTACATGCGGGACAGAGCATCCGCGATGACATTCTGGGTACCCCTAAGATGTTGAACTCGGAACTTAAAGGCAGAAATTTTGACCACCCAGCGACCAATTTTCCCGAGCTGTCGGGGATGGGCAAGAAGCCAAGACAGTGCCTGATTGTCCGTCTCCAGCAAGAACTCAGCGTGTTCCAAGAAACGCCGAAACTTGTCCGTACCAAAGACAACAGCCAGACACTCTAACTCATAGATGGAAGAAGCTTTCCTTTCCTGGTGAGACAACGTCCTCGAAGCAAAAGCGATGGGCTGCCTGACCCCATCAAACTCCTGAGAAAGAACAGCAGCAATGGCGGAGGAGGAGGCATCAGTCTGAAGAATGAATTCTCTGCTAAAATCAGGCATACGCAGGACAGGAGGTTGCATGATAGCCTCCTTGAGAGCATCAAAGGCAGTCTGCTGAGCTTGGCCCCACACAAAAGGGACACCTTTCTTTCGCAGCTCGTTCAACGGGGCAGCAAGCTCGGCCACGTTAGGGATGAAAGCGACGGTAAAAATTCACCATCCCCACAAAACGGGCAATCCCCTTGGCATCTCTGGGAGGAGGAAAATCCCGAATGCCCTGGGTCCTCGCAGGATCAATGCAGACGCCTCGAGAAGAAATAAGATGACCCAGAAAAGAAATCTCAGGACGAGCAAAAGTGACTTTCTCTGGATTGACGGTAAGGCCAGCTGATTTGAGGCGACTAAGAACTTCCTCCAGATGTTGCATGTGTTCCCCGAAAGTCTCACTGTAGACAAGAAGATCGTCCAGGTAATTGAAAACAAACTTGAACTTCACATCATGGAAGATGGAATCAAGCAGACGAGTAAGAGTCTGGGCACCCACAGCAAGACCCATAGGAACCCTAGTGAACTGGTAAAGATTCCAGGGAACACAGAAGCTAGTCATAGGCCGTGATTCCTTCTTCAATGGAATCTGATGGTAGGCCTGGTTCAAATCGAAACACACTGAAAAACTTAGCCTTACCGAACCAATCAAACGCAGAATGCAAATCAGGGCAGAGGTACCGAGTCAATAGCGACCTTAGCGTTGAGCCTCCGATAATCCATCACAAGCCTAGACTTACCATTAGGCTTGGGCACAAGAAAAGCTGGACTGGCATAAGCAGAACGAGACGGTTCAATCACACCCTTGCTCAGAAGATCTTCAATCATAGCCCTCATAACCTCCATCTTTGGGGGAGCAAGTTTGTACGGATGACTTCTAACTGGCTGAGAATCGGTGAGGTGGATCTCATACTCCAGAAGAGAAGTGACCCCAAGCTCAGCCGTAAGCACATCAGGAAACCGCAAACACAGCCTCCTAATGGCCTCCGCCTGCTCAGGGGGGAGATGACCAACTGGATCCACCTTGGGTTGTTCGGGCTCACAACCCACCTCTCTGACTGCAGGAGGGCAGTCAGAATCACCTACTAGAGGCACCAAAACTCGCCGATTGAACTTGAAAAACATCTGGCGCTTCTGGAGGTCAAGCACCATACCACTTTTAGAAATAAGGTCTGCCCCTAGGATACAGGAAACCGCCAGGTCCTTGGCAACAAGAAAACCCCACCTCCAGGAAAATCCTTCAATCTTAAAATGGAAAAACGCCTTCAGAATTATAGGTAGAGGAGTTTGGGATGCCGTCCAGCAAGTAATAGAAGAGGGCTCGGTGTGCCTGACAAGTCCTAAGGCGTCAAGGGACTCAAAAAGAGAAAGGCTGATGATACTGCATGCCGAACCAGAATCAAGAAGGGCTCGACACACCGTACCACCAAAAGATACAAAAACGCCAGGACACACCGAGGTGACCGCACTAAGTCCCAGGGAAGCCATGCCAGCAAGGCCCGAAAAATCCCCGACACTCCTGCTATGGGCACGTGTCAGAGGCAAATGGCCACGGTCACTCGCAACAACGCGGGGAGCTACTGTGGAGGCAACCCCCCGCGCTGAGCGTTTCCCGCCCCACGACCTCGAGCACGTGGACAGTCACGTCGAATGTGACCAGGTTGGCCACAAGCAAAACACACAACCGGAGGCCGAGAACCACGACCCTCCACTGGCTGACTCACACCTACAGACATAGCCGGTCGACGGGTGGGGAGAGCACGATGACTCTCAGAATCCCTCCCTTGCTGGTCTGAGAACTGCACGCTGTGCGAAACAATGCACAGCTGATGCAGCTCCCGAAAAGTCGAAGGAACACCAGCAAAAACCAATCTGCACCGTTCTTCGGGAGAAAAGCCATCCAGAATGACACGAACGGTGTCAGCTTCAGAAAGTGTGAGGCGCAACGCTTGACGAGCTTCCTTGACTGAAGAGACATAGGCTGCCAGAGACTCGCCCCTACCCTGCGACCGATAAAATCTGTCCATGACCATCCTCTCTCTGAGTCGAATGGGAAGAAACGATGACAGCAACTCTCGATGGAACGAGTCCACCGAGGCATCACTGGCCAAGACAGAACTCAGCAACTCCCCAACGGGACCTCTACAATAAGGGAAAACCAGACGAAGCAAGTCCCCAGCCTGCATGCCGGGCATCTCACTAAGTCTGAGAAAGGCCACCAGAAACTTAAGAAGCTCCTCAGGATCCATCCCATCGATCACAGGGAGATTCTGGATCATGGGCGTGAGAGGGTTAGGCAGCTTGTGGTAGCTCAGCTGCAGAAGAGCAGGTGAACCCAAAGAAGTAGTAGGAACGGCAGCTGGAGCCGAACCACAAGCAACCTCAACAGAAACGCCTGCAGGCTCAGAAGGAGCCTCAGGCACAGTGAAAGCCGTTGTCTCAGCCTGCGGCCTCGACACGTTAGGAGAAAGCGCAAAAGCAGGCCGCTGACCCAGACCCGTAGGAGTCGTGGAACCGGAGAGTGCCTGAAAAATCTCCTCAAGCCTAGATACACTCTCCAAGATCCACGCCCTATCCGACGGTTCCAACCCCGGCGCCCGGCTGACCAGCCTTAAACGGGCAAGCAGATGCCCCAAACGTGCAAGGCGGCAGGCCCGGTCACGACCTACTGGAGGTTCAAACTGCAAATCTTCTAACACCCCTTCCCAATCTTCCACCTTCCGTTTACAAATCCCCAACTCATCACCAACCTCCAGCAGGTCAGACCAATCCACCGCCGTACCCGCGGACAACTGCTCCCGCAGCAACCTCCGGAGATTCAAAACATCCCCTTCCGGAGTCACACCCCGCGACCTCAATTCGAAAATCAACTCCTCCTTGACCAGGAGCGCAACATTCTGCAGATAGGCCATCTCTAACGCAACAATTCTCAACAATATACACAAAAAACGACAACTCTAGGGTCCAAGACGAACTAAACCCTCAGCCTACCGAGCCACTGCCGACCACTCCAATCCACCCATGAAACCCATTCAACAACGTAACCAAGCGGATTGCCTAAGTTTTTTTTTTTTTTTTTTTTTTTTTTTTTTTTGTAAGTTAAATTATTTATTAGGATTTTCTAATTGTTTTGCTTTTTAAATAATTTCTATTTATTATATTTTTTTTTTTTTTTTTTTTTTTTTTTTTTTTTTTTTTTTTTTTATACAATACCAAGACACCTTGACGGTAGGTCGGCCAATCATGACCTACTAACAGGCAAATACCCACCGTCAACAACCAAGTGAGATTTTTTGTTTTTTTTTTTTTTTTTTTTTTTTTTTTTTTTAGGCAACCACGCTCTGCTACCAATTGAGACCCATCCCCCCCACCAAAGCTGGTAAGCGTGCCAACCGGGGGATGGCCCAAACCAGTCGAGCGATGGGATCACGGGTGGCAGTTGGAGGGTCAAAATAACACTCGGCAGCTGAGCAAAACTAATTTTATTATCAAGGCAAATAATAATTAAACCAAAACGGCAGAAGGCCACAATATTAACGGGCAGAAGGCCCCAATATAAATTAGCACTTAAATCAATAACCATAAACACTAAATTAATAAGATACAACACATAAACTACAGAAACAACAAACTCCACAAATACCAAAATTTAACAAACAATTTTTGTATGGCCTATCTGCAGTTTGGCCTGAGACTCCCAAAACGTAAGGAAAATTTATTAACAAAATTTAAAAGGTGACAAACTTAGAAACAAAATTTAGATAACCCCAAATAAAAGTGAAAATTTAGAAAACGTCTGGAAAACAACAATTAAACCGGCAATTTAGCCCACATATCCCTTGATTCCACCGAGGCCAGGGAGTAAGTCGGCATCCCTGGGCAGCTCCGAATTGAAGTTCAGCAAAAGCACAATAATCCCCTTTTGGTGAGTTTAAAAATTAAATAATTTAAAAGAAAATATAACCCGGTACCTTTCGAGTAAAAATTCACTTCCAAGCACCCCTAATACACTTAACAAACAAAATAAATAACAATAACTAGGCCTAAACATATAAATAAATAATACTATAGTTTAACAGTAGGGCCTAACAAAATATAAAAAATTTGAATAACTATAACAATAAAATAAACTAAAGATTAACAACAATAATAAATATTAACACAAAATTTTTTTTATATTTTAAAACCCCTTCTTTTCGATTAAAAAAAATAAAAAAATATTGAAACCCCATGGCTGTGTTTCCTGCCAACACTGTACAAGTTCATGGCCAGTTCCTAGGCCTAGGCCTAATAATCCATTGTTCATCACCATTTTTTTTCTTTACACTTTCCCTTTGATGTATTTTGCTTTTTTTTTCTGGTTTTTATATACTTCTTTGTTTTTTTTTATAAATCACCCCCAGCTCAGCCGCCGGGAAAAGATGGAAAGAACTGACCTGAGGACTGAAGACTTCTACCACCAAAGATGTAGGGCGGGTAGCGGGCAACTCCAGGCTCCAACATGGTCCTCAGGCCAGGCTAGCAGTGGAGAAGATAGAACATTGCCCGGACGACCGGCTGAGGGTTGAAAGTCCCACTCAAGGACCCTGGACTGTAGGGCAACACCACAGCACAATTAAAACCAGTCCAGCCATCACAACACAAAATATTACACATAACCCCTAATACATGAAATGGCAAAACAAAACCAGAACAGACGAAATTATACCGGATTAGCACACTAGAAAAAATAAAAGATCTATTTTTTAGGTTATGAAACTTATGTTGGCAAACTCAGATTTAAGAAAAATTACAATTTAACAAGATATCAAAGAATTAATTACGTATATGACCTTTAAAGGACAAACTGAAAACCAGGCTATGGAACATGAGCAATAGGAATTAACATGAAAAGCTAAAGATAGGCTAGGTTATTGTCAATGAACAAAAAATATGGTAAATCGGTAACTACAACTGTAAAAAGGCTCAATAAACATTATACAGAATTACAAATGAAAATAAAACAAGATATAATAAAGCAATTACTGGTAAACCTGTAACCTGGAGCACATGGCTCAAACATAGGTTAACTAAACTAGACAAAGAAAATACAAATTTAACAAAACCCTAAAACACAAGCAAGAACGATTAATATGATGGAAACAAAATATTCTCACCAAAAGGGTGATTAAATATTAAAACTTACAAAAGAACACTTACGTTAACGTGTCTCTCAGCCACGCATAGCTAGTTGATCGGCAGACAGCACAAGACTAACCTCCGCAGACCCACTGAACAGCTCGAACCAACTAGAAGGCTGGCCAAGCGGACCGAAGCTTCTGGAACACGGAACTAAACGGAACCGGGCCAACGGCTACCAAAGTACGCGGAACGCAGAGCGTGAGCGATCTCAGGCAGCCTGGCAGACAACGAAAAAAAACCGAAATGTACCGGTCAAAGACCCGGTACAGCTGTAAGACACCATTATTGAAATTTCCATAAAAACAGCTTTGCTACATTAGAAACAATGAAAATCAGCCACAGTAGCCTAAATTTTATTTCTTATTTTTTTTTAGGAAAACTGTATTTCAAAATATATGTTATCATAACTTTTTATGTACAAAAATATATGTACTTTCATAAAATAAATGGTTTGTTCATATAAAAAAATATTTAAAATAAAAAAAATTAGTCTACTTTTGAAATTTCAAAACTAAATTTGTTATTATAAATTTATTAATAATAACAAACAAACAAATATTTACTATAGAAAGTTTAAGTATACATTTTATTACAGCAAATTCTATGAGAAAAACAATAAAGCAAGTTTCATTACTCTATCAATAACATAAAAAAAGTTATATCAGTTCTACTATACTCTTACAATTTCACACATTTTAATTGCTGCCCACTAGAGCAACATAGCAAAAATAACTACTACCTCAATGGGTTAATATATAACTGCCGTTCTTAAGTAATACTGAGAATTGCAATGTTTCAATTATACAGAACATGCGTAAAGCTTATCGCACAAAGGGAGCGCACCGAACCACGCCACGTCTCGCCTCCCCAACAGAAAATATTCCGGTTGAATACTTTGCATGTAAGTAAACGAGTGCGTGCACACTGGAAGCGCACCGTGCCACTCATCCGTGGCCACCGAAGAATTGTTCTGCTGCCGAAACTCTCGAGAGAATACGGAGTGGAATTGTTCTTAAGTAATACTGAGAATTGCAATGTTTCAATTATACAGAACATGCGTAAAGCTTATCGCACAAAGGGAGCGCACCGAACAGCGCCGCGTCTCGCCTCCCCAACAGAAAATATTCCGGTTGAATACTTTGCATGTAAATAAACGAGTGTGTGCACACTGGAAGCGCACCGTGCCGCTCATCCATGGCCACCGAAGAATTGTTCTGCTGCCGAAACTCTCGAGAGAATATGGAGTGGAATTGTTCCACTGTGGAGGCGCAACGCTGCGTGGTTTAGGTGCAGTGTGCGCTGGTAGTGGAAACTTCATCTGAGCGCAGCCATATTTCCGGTGCCTTCGCTATCCTTCGTTCACCCTCGGAAGCCATGTTTACACTGTCGGGAACTGTATTAAGACATGGAATGTATATATCGGTCAAATCTTAATAGAGTTAGGTTTGGAGTGTCTGGCGGCCATACTCAAACCTTCTCCTAGAACATATGAGAAGGTATGTATATGGCCATACAAATAAAATATATAATAAAACTTACCTCAAACAAACGGCAAGTCGTTCTTCAGGAGAAACTCGTCTTCTGTAGTTTGTACTTTGCTTCTCTATCAAAGCTCTCATTATATCCAGAAGATCATAACACTTTTCTGGGGACATTCAAAAATATTGGAAACATTTTTGTTTGTTCTTTAATAAATCCGGAAAAAGATGGTGACACTCCCAGTATGTGTCCCTCTTTTCGTTTATTGGATGAACAGACATCTGCCTCTCTCTCTTCTCCTCCTCTTCCGATTCCAGTAGACAAAATAAAAACAAATCCTCATCTTCAGAACTGCTCATCTTAACAACAACAATAAAACAACTGCTCATAACAGTGTTAGAATACAGAATGGCGGTGGTAGCGGTCGTTGAGGAGAGAAAAGAGCGTTTTCGGTGTTCAACCTCCAGTGGAATATTTACGTGGCGGTGAGGCGCGGGGCGCTCCCTGTGTGTGATGAGCTTTAGTTGTCATATGTACGTGTAATTAATAGAGCAAGACTAGAAAATGAAAGGCAATTGATATGGACAAATCTGTTTATACCATTTGTGCTAGCTCAATAACTAGTTGCAGTAACAATTATTACTATTTTAAGTTTTAAAATAAAAATGAAGATAAACTACCCGACCTGGCCTGAGACAGATTGTTTGCTCTAGTTGCCTTTTCTCTCGATTTACCATAGTCATATTTTACCCTACAAACACATATCTCACTTTGATTTGGAGAACAGTGTGCTCTGAGGACAAGAGAGCATGAACTAACTGCCTCCCCCTTTGGTGTAAGGAACGAACAATCACACAGAACTGCTTACCTTTTCCCATTGGGTAAACTATTTCTTTATTATGTATATTTACAGTATAACCAGTGATGACCATATTTGTATCATAGACTTGCGGTATCTAAAACAATCACACACAGACAAAAAAACTAAAAAGTAAGATTTTAAAAGATAATGTATGGTTCTCTTATTTACTGACCTTTTATCAAACAATATTTTATATTTTTACTTTGTAAATTATGTATTGTTAAAATGTAGTAATATTCGGCCTTTTTAAAACCCTCTGCTCTTATCTGCTATGAAGATCTAACAAACATCTTAGCTTGGCAAACAATGTATTTATCAATAATAAAGCGAATTTTATGTGTAAATGAGGTTGGTTTGGTAAACTAATGAACAATATAAACAACATTATTTATAACCTTCTACACACTTGTTTGTTTTGATTGATACTATGAACGACCTCTTCTCCATTAAAAGAATTAATCCGTCATTTACTGCTTCCACTTTTGGATATTTTTTCCAAATTTGTCAGTGGAAGAATGATATTTTCACCTGATCAACATTTAAAAATACGTAATAAAAAAGGAGTCATTGGAAAAGGATGTTTATACAGTTTTATTCCTTAAAAACTTATTTTCTGAATCCTGTTTAGCATTAGGACATAATCTGTGTCCAGTTTTCTAGGTTATAAAAAATCTAACTGTAACACATAGCTATTTGGCCTTATAATATGCAACAACACTTACGTAGTTCATTTTGCATGGTATATCTTCAGGAGTTGTACGATGTGAACTGTGTCCACAACTGTCCAGCCAGTCTGGTGATGGTATTGCAAGTTGTGCAAGCCAGTCGCTGGGCACCTTCCACCTACTCCATGGCAGCCGTCAGGGTCTGCGAGTTGGCTTTGCAACTGGTAGATCTCTTTGTCACCAAGTGGATTGAAATTGGTTGTGAAGGTAAATTTAGAAAATGTAATGCATTCTTTCATACTAAACAATTGATTGTT
>JAQJVL010009738.1:0-14952 GCA_035578905.1 Stictocephala bisonia | reverse complement strand
GAAGATGGGCGCTTAAAAATAAATGAATAGACAAAAATTGAAACTCACCTCTTCAAACACCTGAAAAAGAATATCATCGACATTGAAGATTTGTATTTTTGTTCTCTTCTCTCTCCTTTTGAAGATGCCAGTTGATCGAACATTTATGTCTACTTTGTTCCCATACAATCTAATTAAAAATATTCTATTGTTCTGAAACAGCCACAATCTAATTCTAATCTAGAAAATAACAAAGGAAGCATTTCTGTTGGGTGTATCAAAAATTTACTAAGTATCGTTGTTCTTCTATGACGATCCTTAAAACTTTAAGAGAGTAAGACCCAATTTTTAGGAAAAGTGAGATCTTATCTTATGACTGGTAAAAACACACAGTATTATTATTTAATGAAAAATGATGTACCTGTTATTTATAAGCATACAGTTTTAAGAATTTGTAATTAAAAGTGGTAGCCAAACCAGGAAAGCGCCAAAATCACCTCTGCCACGTGATCATTAAGGACGTTTGGTGCCATGAGAAGTGCTTTGAGGTATGACTGACGTGTGTTTGTGTGGTATTTTTATGTCGTAAATTATTCGAATCTCTGCAGATTTATTTTAATTGATAAGATGTAGATTGTTTTATATATTGCCTAATTTATGTGTTTTATACTATAAATTTAAATTTGTAAATGTTTAGCTCACTGTTATAAACAATGGTACATTAAACTAAAATGTTGTGTTATAAAGAAAAAAGAATTTATTGACCTTTTTTAGACACATGGATGACTTTGTAGTTATAAAGTTAGATGACTCATATGATCAAACGTTTAACTAGGCTACTTAGAAAGTGACTCAGTGATGGAAGTCGGAGAGAGAACTAATCTTCCTTCACTGTGTCATCCCATTTAAAAGTTTGCTATGATAACCAGGAAGAGGATATACCTTTGGATGGCAACAAACCCACTACTTTGTTTTTGAAATTTGTTAATGATGGAGTATCAGATGAGGGAGACAAAGGTAGTTGGACATTTGCCATCATTACGTGAAAAATAACAATCACGACGTTTCGATTTGGTAAAACCCAAACCTTTTTCAAGTGCTAAAAACTAAATTACATCTACACAAATATGTTATAAAACTACGTTCTTAAACTAATAAACTTATCTACTTTAATAATTATCTACATTTTAACCTAGATCCTAGAATGGAGTACAACAAAATGAACTTCTACTAAATATAAAAAATATTAACAGGGTTAAATTAATATAGCCAAGTAGGCGCTGTCAAGGTCACGATATCAACGAAAAATGTAAAACACAATAAAATTAATAATCAAATCAGACTGAAATAAGATTACATTAACTAATCATAAATATATGGTACCTGAAAAACACAATTAATTTAAAATAACATTCAACACGCACAAAAAATTATATATATATATATGGCTCGGAAGGACTGAGGCTACTATTAAAATTACATTTTAACCTGAAAAGACAACAATTATTAGGAATAAAACAATACCATAATCAAATATTACAAAAATGATGAAGTCTTACGACCCGCAGTGACGATGGCGTCTAGACGTCCCAGGTACGAAGTGAGGATGATACAATCCAAATGCAGTGTCTACGAAGTTCCCTCCAAGGTGATAAAACACGGGGACTAGACAAACATACACACTACACTTCACAACAACCATACACAGACTGACGAGGTCAGGGACGTACGCTCCGAGATCGCCAAAAATGCGGTGACTCAGGTACGGGGACGGAGACTCATGGGGTGTTTAATTGTTATAGGTGCAGGTGGTGTAGGATTCTGGTTAGATGATGTCATGAGTGTATTGAACTTTTTATCAAGTGTGTTTTTAAGTAAAGGAACCCACATGGGTCTAACTTCTATGCTACTTTGACTGATTACTTGTTCATTATTTAGTTTCATAAAGGCACCTTCGATGAATTTACGTTTAAAAAAATGTGGTTCCCTGTGAAGTATTTTAGTGTTATCCCAGTTAAATCTGTGCTCATTGTTCCAGGCATGTTCAGCTAATTTAGAATGTGTAGTGTTTCCTTTTTTAATGTTATTTTTGTGTTCTTTTAGCCTAACTTCCAGTGGTCTCTTTGTTTCCCCTATGTATTTTTCATTGCATTCACAAGTAATGCAATAAACTACATTTTTGGAGGATTGCTCCTCATTCTTTGGTTTAGTTTTAGTTAAAGACTGTCTTAATGTGTTTTGTGTGTTGAATGATGTTCTGATTTTGTATTTCCTAGCTATGCGTCTGATTTTTTCTGAAAGGTTAGGCGTATATGGAATGGACATGAATGCTTTCGGCTTTTCTGTGTCAGTGGGTGTTTGTTTGCGTTTTCTTATTTGTTTGCATTTGTTTATGAGAGACTGAGGGTAGCCATTGTTTATTAGATCTTTGGAAACATTGTTTAGTTCATTGTCTAGTTTAGTTTTGTCTGAGCATATGGCTCGGGCCCTATCAAAGAGAGAGAAGGCTACTCCTTCTTTAACAGTTTGTGGGTGGTTAGAATTGAAATTGAGGTATTTGCCTGTGTGAGTTTGTTTTCTGTAGACTGATGTTTTTAGGCCATGTTTTGTTTTTTCTACATTTACATCCAAAAATGATAATTTATTGTTTATTTCTTTTTCCATGGTGAATTTAATGGTGGGTGAAACCTTGTTCAAGTGTTTTAAAAATTCTTCTAAATTAGGTTCACCATGACTCCAGCAGACAAATGTGTCGTCCACGTACCTAAGCCAAACCTTAGGTTTGAGATTTGAAGAAGCAATTGCTTGTTCCTCAAACTCTTCCATATAGATATTGGCGAAAATAGGTGATAGTGGGGAACCCATTGCCATACCATCATCCTGGCGGTATATTTGACCATCTATTTCAAAGTGATTACATTCAGTGCAAAGCTGTAAAAGTTCCATTATTACGTGAATAGGCAGTTTGGTACGTTCTGAAAGTTTAGTGTCTTGGTTAAGCCTGTTTTCGATTATTCTTAGAGTTTCTTTTACCGGAATATTAGTGAACAAGTTAACTACATCAAAACTTACAAGAATGTCATTATTATTTATGGTCATGGTTTTTGTCATTTCAGTGAATTCTTTTGAATTCTTTACGTGTGATGTTGTGTTGTTAGCCAAAGGAGTGATTATTGGAAGGAGAAACTTGCATAATTCACGGGAAGGAGAATCTCTGGAGCTGACAATAGGTCGTAAGGGAATGTTAGGTTTGTGAATTTTGGGTAGGCCATACATGTGTGGTGTTTTGGAGTGATGTGGTGTTAGCCTACTACGTAATTTATCGGGCATGTATTTTTTGTGTTTTCTAAGGGTTTGTTCAATTTTCCTTTCAAAGGATTTAGTTGGGTCTCTATTTAGTACTGTGTATTTTCCATCTTTAAGAGTTTCTTGAATTTTGTGTTCGTATGTAGTTTTATCTAATATGACTGTGGCATTTCCTTTATCTGCAGGTAAAATTTTTATGTCCTGTTCACTTTTGAGGGCCTTTAGAGCGTTGAGTTCAGTTTTACAGAGGTTAGGTTTGGTGGGTTGGATTTTCTTTAGGGCGATACTGGCCTCACACCTGAACTGATCGGCATCCTCCTCAGGTAGCTGTTGAGCAGCCGATTCAATTCCAGTAATGAAATCCAGCACGTTAGGTCTTTTAGTAACAACAGAAAAATTTAGCCCTTTAGATAGTACATCAGTTTCTTCTTTAGTTAGTGTTTTGCTGGATATATTAACTATATTATTCATCTGTGATGTTCGGTGAATTCCATTTTGTGAGTCAAGGTTCAAAGAATTTGTAGGTGTGTTAGATGAGTAGGTTTGTTTGAGAGCATTAAATTTTTTAATATGGTTTTGTTTAGTTTTTATGTCTGTTTGATGTGCTGTGGCATTTATGCAAGAAAGTATTTTTTCCCAATCATTTCCTAATATGTCCTTAAGGACATATTACATACATACCCGATGTAAAAAATACATGCCCGATAAATTACGTAGTAGGCTAACACCACATCACTCCAAAACACCACACATGTATGGCCTACCCAAAATTCACAAACCTAACATTCCCTTACGACCTATTGTCAGCTCCAGAGATTCTCCTTCCCGTGAATTATGCAAGTTTCTCCTTCCAATAATCACTCCTTTGGCTAACAACACAACATCACACGTAAAGAATTCAAAAGAATTCACTGAAATGACAAAAACCATGACCATAAATAATAATGACATTCTTGTAAGTTTTGATGTAGTTAACTTGTTCACTAATATTCCGGTAAAAGAAACTCTAAGAATAATCGAAAACAGGCTTAACCAAGACACTAAACTTTCAGAACGTACCAAACTGCCTATTCACGTAATAATGGAACTTTTACAGCTTTGCACTGAATGTAATCACTTTGAAATAGATGGTCAAATATACCGCCAGGATGATGGTATGGCAATGGGTTCCCCACTATCACCTATTTTCGCCAATATCTATATGGAAGAGTTTGAGGAACAAGCAATTGCTTCTTCAAATCTCAAACCTAAGGTTTGGCTTAGGTACGTGGACGACACATTTGTCTGCTGGAGTCATGGTGAACCTAATTTAGAAGAATTTTTAAAACACTTGAACAAGGTTTCACCCACCATTAAATTCACCATGGAAAAAGAAATAAACAATAAATTATCATTTTTGGATGTAAATGTAGAAAAAACAAAACATGGCCTAAAAACATCAGTCTACAGAAAACAAACTCACACAGGCAAATACCTCAATTTCAATTCTAACCACCCACAAACTGTTAAAGAAGGAGTAGCCTTCTCTCTCTTTGATAGGGCCCGAGCCATATGCTCAGACAAAACTAAACTAGACAATGAACTAAACAATGTTTCCAAAGATCTAATAAACAATGGCTACCCTCAGTCTCTCATAAACAAATGCAAACAAATAAGAAAACGCAAACAAACACCCACTGACACAGAAAAGCCGAAAGCATTCATGTCCATTCCATATACGCCTAACCTTTCAGAAAAAATCAGACGCATAGCTAGGAAATACAAAATCAGAACATCATTCAACACACAAAACACATTAAGACAGTCTTTAACTAAAACTAAACCAAAGAATGAGGAGCAATCCTCCAAAAATGTAGTTTATTGCATTACTTGTGAATGCAATGAAAAATACATAGGGGAAACAAAGAGACCACTGGAAGTTAGGCTAAAAGAACACAAAAATAACATTAAAAAAGGAAACACTACACATTCTAAATTAGCTGAACATGCCTGGAACAATGAGCACAGATTTAACTGGGATAACACTAAAATACTTCACAGGGAACCACATTTTTTTAAACGTAAATTCATCGAAGGTGCCTTTATGAAACTAAATAATGAACAAGTAATCAGTCAAAGTAGCATAGAAGTTAGACCCATGTGGGTTCCTTTACTTAAAAACACACTTGATAAAAAGTTCAATACACTCATGACATCATCTAACCAGAATCCTACACCACCTGCACCTATAACAATTAAACACCCCATGAGTCTCCGTCCCCGTACCTGAGTCACCGCATTTTTGGCGATCTCGGAGCGTACGTCCCTGACCTCGTCAGTCTGTGTATGGTTGTTGTGAAGTGTAGTGTGTATGTTTGTCTAGTCCCCGTGTTTTATCACCTTGGAGGGAACTTCGTAGACACTGCATTTGGATTGCATCATCCTCACTTCGTACCTGGGACGTCTAGACGCCATCGTCACTGCGGGTCGTAAGACTTCATCATTTTTGTAATATTTGATTATGGTATTGTTTTATTCCTAATAATTGTTGTCTTTTCAGGTTAAAATGTAATTTTAATAGTAGCCTCAGTCCTTCCGAGCCATATATATATATAATTTTTTGTGCGTGTTGAATGTTATTTTAAATTAATTGTGTTTTTCAGGTACCATATATTTATGATTAGTTAATGTAATCTTATTTCAGTCTGATTTGAATATTAATTTTATTGTGTTTTACATTTTTCGTTGATATCGTGACCTTGACAGCGCCTACTTGGCTATATTAATTTAACCCTGTTAATATTTGTTATATTTAGTAGAAGTTCATTTTGTTGTACTCCATTCTAGGATCTAGGTTAAAATGTAGATAATTATTAAAGTAGATAAGTTTATTAGTTTAAGAACGTAGTTTTATAACATATTTGTGTAGATGTAATTTAGTTTTTAGCACTTGAAAAAGGTTTGGGTTTTACCAAATCGAAACGTCGTGATTGTTATTTTTCACGTAATGATGGCAAATGTCCAACTACCTTTGTCTCCCTCAAACCCACTACGTCATTAGCAGCAGTTAACATTGTTTGGGTTGATTAAAACTAAAGAATCAAGCTTAGAATGATTAAATTAAATCATTGTTTAGTATTCAAGTAGCAATTAATAATAACAACAACAAAATCAATTAATATAAACAATAAATAACAACTACACAAACTTGTACAGTTCAATATAAAAAATGTGTTTATATGAACACTGTTACAGAAGTTGAACACTTTAAGGTTGAAGTGAGTTACGCCCGTGATATATAATATATATTTTATATCTTGAAGTGCCAATAATCAAAATATATACAGTGTGTTGAAAAAGTATAGAACCAACTTCATTTCTCTTAACCTGTTGACGAGTACGGTTATTATGTGGAATGGAGTATAGTACGCACGCTGAAGGTCCGGCCTCCTGGCTGGCCTACTAGTCATTTAAAAACATCGACCTGAGCGAGGCGGTCACAGACAGACGTAAAGGGTGATTGTTTTACGCGTTTACGGAGTATTTGTATTTTGGTATCTCTTATAATTAGACCAGTATTTAAAATAAAATCATCAAATAGGTTAAGAGTTTGAAAGTTAACAAATTAAAACGTATATCAATAACAACAATTAAATATATCATAAAAATTATAAATCAGTTAATAACTTTAATTGAAATTAAGTAACTAAGAAATGTATACTTCTTACTGTCACTAAGAAAAAATATTTCTGTAATTTCCCGTATCGTTAAAATACATATAATTTTTATTTAAATTGGTTTACAATAAAAATTACGAGTTGGGAATGACTCGTCAGTTTTATAAAACTCATGGACGGTTTTTCTAACGACACATTTGTCGAAATCGTCTAGCTCTGTCGCTGTTCTTTTTCTCTTGTATTTTTTGGGAGTTGTAAACGAACACTCTCCTTCCGCTGAAGTGTTTTGGCAGCGCTGACTGCAGAAACAAATACGTGTGCCGTGTCACTCCTGGTTTTTATAAGTTATTTTTAGTAATATTTTGTGGCCAAGCAATCATAAGCGTTGTTACACTGATTCCCGATTTCTTTTGGAACGTACACGTGTAAGTTGTGTCTGTGTCACTGTGTTGGTGGAATAAATTGTTGTCAATAACACCAGTCCACAACATCTAACCTCAAACTATTGGGACATTGAGACAACGAGGTAGCTGCGTTACTCAAGTCCAAACCGGAAGCAAGCCTACCAACCAAATCGCAGCCGACCGGAAGCAGGTATACAAACCATATCTGCAGCTGATCTGGAAGCAGGTTCACCAACTTACCTGCCACTTTAGACCTGCAGCACAGGTGGTATCTCACTTTCGTGGGCTCCACCGGCTCCACGGACTATTCGCGGCGCCTGACGATCTCTCTACGCCTCCCGCCTCTCGCAGCAAACTGCCTCCTGCATCCTTGTTCTTCGGGCACCCCGGATCTCTACCAAGTTCTATTAATTTACTGAACATTTTGTTTACCATTATTGTTAATTGTGTTGGGTTTCAAACAAATGCCATGTTTCTGCATAAATGTGTCTGCATGTACCCTGCAGTATAATCAATTTTACTGTGTTTTATATTTGTATATATTTCTTATTTTCGGACTTATACCTTGATTGAACATTTTATTGCACTAAATTACAATATCAATAATGAGGTTAACTAGATCTACCGAGTTGTTATCTGTGCTTGACGGATTGTGTTTCATTGACGCAGATACTATTGACCTAGCAGCCACTCTGTATAATGAACTAAAATGTATATCAGTCAACTATGGGGATAATGCTATAAAAAAAGTAATACCCCATGTATCGAGTATTATGGCTAAGCTGGATGCCAGTTGTAGAGATGTTCTTGATCTTAGAACTGTGGTAGATGACCTTAGTACGCAGCTTGTAGCTGCGGAGAGTAGGGTATCTACTCTTGACGTTAGTGTTAAAGATATAACAGCTGACTGTCTTTCTCTAGAGGACAAGCTAACTTCTAAAATAATGGACCTTGAACAAATAATTTGTAAAAATAATAAACTCATTACACAACTTGAACAAAAAAATTCTAGGCTGACTGATGAACGAAATAGCTTGTTGGTAAAGTGTGAGAATGATGAGGAATTGCATCAAACTGTTAAGAGTTTGGAAGCAAAGGTGAAAAACACGAAACTGTTAGTTAATAATTTATTAGTGGAAAAAAATACAATCAACAGTGAACTTTGTTCACAAAAATCTTATGCTAAGACTTTGAAGAGGGAAATTGTATCTATGACTAGTGTAAATAGTGGTCTTAAGAGTAAAATTGATGCTTTAGTTAATGATCTCTCTAAGCTTCAAAACAATGATTCATGGTCTTTAGACAAGTGGCTAGATGACACTGTCTTGAATGCTTATTTTGAAAATATGTCCAAGGATCTCACTCAGGAGGGGATAATCATGTTGGGCCCTTCTTTAACACAACTTTTAAAATTTAGTAACTCCTCACCATCACTTGAAAACTCATGCATAGAACACCTCAATTTTAGCAAATTTGTTTTTTGCTGCGTTAACAATAGCAATGAGCCTGATAAAGAGGACAGTGGTAGTCATTGGAGTCTTCTCTTTTGTGATAGGGAGTCAAGCTCCGCTTTTCACTTTGACTCTCTTATAGGGACGAATATCAAATCTGCCACTAAAGTTGCTGAAAAACTGGGTATTTCTCAGAAACATGTAATTCAACCAATGTGCTACCAGCAAACTAATTCCTATGAGTGCGGCATAAATGTTTTAGTAAATGCCAAGTTTATTTTGCAACACTATTGTCTAACTGATTCAGTGTCTACTCCCTTCTCGAACTGGTATAATGCTTGTTCTGGGGCCAAACATGAATCAACTGTGTTGGTAAGGTCCTCTCCTCCCAAACCTGTCCCTGTCAGCCCTATCATGATCAGCAAAAGTAATGGCGATAACTGGATGGTTGTTAAAGAAGGATCACATAAGGTTGTTAATCCTACCACCCCGTGTTCCTTAATTACCCATAATAAATTTGCTGTACTTGACTCACAGGAAACTGAAAACAATGTTGAAGAACCCAAAGATCCATCCTTGCCAGAGAGTTCCTTACCTCGCTGTAGCAATTCTAGCCCCAGAAATAGAAATAAAGCTAAGTCTGCTGATAATAAGAAAACCCATGTCAAATGTAGCTTTAAGGAAAACGTAAATATTCTGAAGTCAGTTGTGTCTCCAACTAATAATGATATGCCAAATATCTCAAACTATGTAACTAGCTCTTCTATTGAAGTTTCCCCCTCCTGTAGCCCTAAGCGAAAGGTGAGACTTCTGACCGATAGTCACGGTCGGCACTTAGCTGACTTAATGCTCAAAAGGTGTTCAAAAGATTGCGATATTTTTAGTATTGTAAAACCTAATGGTAAACTTAACAATGTTATTAGTGATGTTGACGCTTTGACTAAGGATTTAAGTAATGATGATTATTTGATTGTATTTGGAGGCACAAATGACGTGAACTCTGGACCCTGTAATGTCGAAATACTTGACCAAATTAAAATCTTGCTGTCAAAAATTACGATGTGTAAGCTGATAATTGTCGGCTTACCTTCAAGACGAGATCAGCCTCACCTGAACAACAATATTCGGGACATTAACAACGAGATCTCGCAAGCTGTTTATTTGAATACTAATGCCCAATTCTTATCCTTAAGCCATTTTAACCGGCCGTGTTTTTACACCAGGTTTGGCCTACACTTGAACAATTTTGGTAAGAAGAAGATTGCGGATCTCCTTCTTAATTGTCTACATCTTGCCACGGCTGGCTCTAATAAAGTTCAGAACATACCTGTTCACATTTCTATAAATCGCAAAAAAAGTTACTATGCCCATAAACTAACTAACTCAAAGCACAGTGTAACTAACAATAAGAATATTTTTTTAGAAATGGGCTCCAAGCCAATCTGCAACCGTTGACAAACACCTCGCAAGAGGACCCTTGTTTTGAAGCCAACTCCTTTAGGTTGGTGCATCAGAATGTGCAAGGTTTGTGTGCTAAACGTGAATTATTAGATGTCTTCATTGAATTAACTTCACCTAGTATTATCTGCTTATCTGAACATTTTTTTAGCTGCAGTGAGATTTCTTCATTCGCTCTACCAGGCTACACCTGTATGTCTAGTTTTTGTCGGTCTAATATGGAAAAAGGGGGTGTGTGCATCTTTTCCAGCACTGGCTTGGATACTCAACCTGTCGATGTTCAGAGTTTTTGTACTGAGGGATACTGCGAACTGGCTGCTGTGATGTTTAGCCTGGGGGAGGTCCATTATTTCTTGCTAGCTGTTTACAGGCCACCTCATACATCGTCTCAGGATATTGATAGTTTTGTCTTGTCTCTTCACAATTGTCTTGAAGATTTTACTAAACCTAATCAAAGGATTATCGTTCTTGGCGATTTCAATATTGATATGTCTGTAAGTAGTGTTTCCTCAAGAAAACTTTCTGCTCTTATGCTTTCTTTCGGATTACGTGAAACTGTCCTTTCCTATACTAGAGAATTCAATGGTGCAAAATCTCGAATAGACAATGTGTTTTGTAATATGAGCCCTTTAGCCTTTAAAACTGATGTGGTGATTTCGGGAATATCTGATCACCATGCTCAGATCTCTAGATGGGAAATCTCCAACCCTGTTGCAGACGACTGTCCCAAATGGCTGTTTAAGAGGTCTTTTAGTGATGACAATGTACGCATTTTTAAGAGCTTACTAAGAAACGAACAATGGAATGAAATCTTCATAGCCGGTGATGTCAATGACAAGTTTGATTCTTTTCTTTCCATCCTAAGTCACCATTTTGAAATAGCTTTTCCACGTAGGAAAACCAAAATGCACAGACAGAAATACTTCACAAGAATAGCACTCAATCCTTCGTTGATTGAGCTCCGAAACAACTTGGTTGATTTGTCTTTCAAAACGAAAGATCTTCCTTCCTCTCATCCTTTGAGGCTGAGTTACTTGGATAAAAAACGACAGTTCAGAAAAGAAATTAGATCAGCTAAGTCTAAGAAAGTTCTGTCTCATCTAAACACTGCAGATGTCAAATCTAAGGCTATCTGGAATATTATTAATGAAAATATTCCAAACAAGTTCTTGAAGCCGTTCAACAAGATTCAGGTTCTGGATGAGGGTGGTGTCATTGTCAATAATGCTAGTGATGTAGCTAGCTTGTTCAATTCTCACTTTTCTGACATAGCCAACAAGTCCTGTGCCAATGAACCTCATGCCCTTAACCACACAATCAAGTCAAAGACAGTGACATCTTCACTTTTCTTGCACCCAACTAGTGAGACAGAAATCATTAATGTTATCAGCTCGTTAAAAAGTGGTAGTTCTGCTGGACCTGACGAGATTTCATCGAATCTACTTAAAGAAATCAGTCATATTGTAGCTTGTCCTTTGACATACCTTGCAAATGTATCTTTAGAGCAGGGTGTGTTTCCTAAACAGCTCAAGTCAGCCATTGTGAAACCAATGTTAAAAAGGGGAAAAAAAGATATCAGAGATAATTACCGACCTATTTCCATCATCTCAACATTCTCCAAGGTCTTAGAAAAATTGTTTCTTAACCGTTTCCATCCGTTCTTAATCCAAAAAAATGTTCTTTTTGACAAGCAGTTTGGTTTTCGAAAAAACACCTCAACGATCGATGCTATGTTCAGCTTTACTTCATCCATATCAAAGGCTTTAGATGACCACCTACATGTCTCCGCAATTTTCTTTGATCTCAGTAAGGCCTTTGATATGGTTAACCACAACCTATTACTAAACAAATTAGAACATCTTGGTGTTAGAGGGAACGCTTATCAATGGCTATCTTCTTTCCTTTTTGACAGGAAACAATGCGTCCAGATCCCTACCATCAAGGATAATGGCTGTTTGTCATACTATAGGTCTGAAAAAATTGTTATGCACTCTGGAGTCCCCCCAAGGATCGGTGCTTGGGCCTATACTTTTTCTATTGTTTATCAATGATATATGTTATAGTGTTTCTCGTGCTGACCTGTGCCTATTCGCAGACGATACCTCCCTAGTGCTTAGTAATGAAACACGAGAAAATCTAGAGATTAATTCTTTTATTCAGGGCAACTCCTTGCTCCAGTGGCTGGGTGATAACAATTTGGTCTTGAATACAGACAAAACCGTTCTTGTTGACTTTAGACTGAGAGGCTCTTTACAGTTTTTAAACTCTTCCAGTATTACCCTTGATGAGACCACTATAGACTCAAGCCAGTGCACTAACTTTTTGGGTCTTATTGTTGACTCTCGGCTTGACTTCTCTTTGCATGTTGATAAGGTAGTAAGCCAATTAAACAGTAGTATTTTCCTTCTTAGAAGTTTGACTCAGTTTTCAAACTCAGACATTCTGCTTACAGCATACTTTGGCTGCTTTTATCCCCACATGTCGTATGGTATAGCAATCTGGGGTGGGCAGTCTGGGCAGAGCGATAAGATTTTCCGATTGCAAAAAAAAGCTTTAAGACTTATATTTGGCATGAATAGGACTCAGTCATGCAGAGGAGTCTTTACAAGAAACAAAATGTTAACTTTTTACAGCTTGTACATACTGGAATGTCTTTCGTTACTCAAGAAAAATATGCACCTCCTGAAATTACGTTCCACTGCCGATTACAATCTCCGCTACCCTGGCTTATTAAGTGTCCCTAAACACAATACCACATTTTTCGAAAAACAGACTTTATACTCCGCCATTAAATTATTTAATAAACTTCCAACCGCTTTACAATCAGAGACAGACGTTAGGAAATTTAGGAATAAAGTAAAATCATTTTTGGTTTCTAAAGAATATTACAGTGTCCAAGAGTATTTAGTAGATAAGGGTACATTTTAGTTGTGCTAAAATAAGGAGACTGCGTACTCTACTTTTTTTTAGTTCTACTGTTTTGTACATATGACGCATATCAATGCTATTGTAAATAGTCAAATGATAATAAAGAATATTGATTGATTGATTGATTGATTGTCCAATAAACACTTTTCACGCAGAATTTCCTTTATAAGAGTTTTTGAAACGCCACATGCAACTGCAGTTCGTTCTAACGATTTTTTACGGGGATTCGTTGTTCATCTCTTAATTTGGCCTCACTCTCCAAATAATTTCCCTAGCCTGACTTCTAGTAGTTTTTCCTTGGGCTACTTTAGGAATAAAGCGAGCCATAGTTGAGGTAGGAACCACCAGAGGAATAAACTATTTAGGATTTACGTTCACTAATTTTACAACCTTAAGAGTCTGCAGAGGCTGTCGGCCATGTTGGTTTAAATCTCATTAGAACGATGTTTTTCGAACCGGACAAATGATCACGCGTGTCAAAATTTAACAATTATTCTTAAATGGTCTTTTCCAAACAAATTGCATTTGATCAAGAGTGAAATTACTCGTTGAACTGCTTTGTGGATTCATAATTAGTTTAATAGAATAAATATAAAAATTATTTAGTTTGAAGTTTTTATTTTCACCTATTTTTCAAAACTAGGTGTATGTATTCATAATATCAAAAGCAAACCCAATGCGCAATATGATAGCATTTTAAATGACCCCTCATACACAACGTTTGGTAAATAAATAATGATAAAAAAATTAATTCAAAATAACGTTGTTTTTATGATAACTAAACCATAATGGCTCTGCAGACTCTTAACACACTTAAGGGGAAAAAAACACAAACTGACTTATTACACTACAGTAGTTAGATAAAAACAAACATATAACCAACTAAATAATTGTTTATCGTACACTTGAGTAAACATTCCTAACACGCTAAACCACAAGCAAATATATCGCACGCAGTCTGGAAACGTACTGAATGTGCATCCGTAGGTAACAATTTGTTTGTAAAATATTGTTATTGCTTGTAAAATAACAACGTAACTTATTTTACAAGCAAGCGTGGGAAAGTCTGACAGTAGCGAATGTTTCCAGGACTGCAGGCATATTGGGCCCTCCACCCGTCTCCTCCCTATCACCGCTCGGCGGGCTCGAGGCCGGACCTTCGCCGCGCGGTCTATACTGTCGTCATTTGACGTCCAGGCTTGCCCACGTTTAAAATACGTACTGTCGT
Organism: Stictocephala bisonia; assembly: GCA_035578905.1. Lineage (NCBI taxonomy): Eukaryota > Metazoa > Arthropoda > Insecta > Hemiptera > Membracidae > Stictocephala > Stictocephala bisonia. The sequence goes on along the minus strand of JAQJVL010009738.1, from coordinate 542 downwards.
CAATTGACGTCTTTCTCATTTTTATAAATAATTTCATATCTGAACAGCTTCTGCGTATATTATAATAATTTAATAAGTAAACACTTATAATTTAGGAACAGCAAATGCCAATACAATGGTATACGGTGATCATGTGGTCAAATGAAATACTAATATTGCGATCGAAATCAGCTGATATCACAGCTAGTGGCGCGCGCATCAATCACATCTATTGGCGGGTAAAGCGACTACAGCTGTTGTTTCTGATACATTTCCCGCCTTTTTCTTCACATTCGTGCGCTTTACTTTGTGTTTAGTTGTTGTTCTAAAGTTGTGTTTGTACTGTATATTCAGTTAGAATACAGATTGTTGTGGTTTGTTTTTACGTGTAATTATGGATAGGGATCCCGATCTTCTATTACGAAGTGAAGATATAAGACGTGCAGTAAACGTTGCTAGTGATGAAGAAGATGAACAGTGTAGTTTTGAAGATATATGTGAGGGTGAAGTGTTAGGGTCAGAAGAGGAGGATATCGAGGATGATGACGATGAACTGTCAGGTT
>JAQJVL010009737.1:0-14954 GCA_035578905.1 Stictocephala bisonia | reverse complement strand
AGAAATCTGCCGGGTTTTGGGCCCGGATTTCACCGCGCACCAAACTCAACCCCACGCGTAAAACTAGAACATTCAACACTCATATTTTTTCCCCATCAAAATTCACGCCTAGCACTGCGCCAAGAACGGCAAACACAACATTTTCAACCATGAAAAATTATCAATCCAAGCAAACTGTGAAATTATCAATCTAACCAAATTATGAAATTATCAATCTAAAATTTACGGTGGATTATCCACCCTAGATAATACTGGGCCAGGAACGGCAAAACCCTACTACTTTGGTGTTTTTTTACTAACTCGTATCTTTCATGAGGTGAGTTCTTTTTAAATGTATCACAAGCATATATTTTGTGACCTGTTTTATTACAAGCAAAACATTGCCAAGCGTTGTGTTTATTAGTAGTTCCCGACTGTGACTGAGAACTGGTTTGTGTTGTGATCATAGAGACGCCACTTTGTGAAGAATTCACCTTTTTTACCAAAGCGTGTTTTTGTTGAGTTTGTAACCGTGATGAGATATTTTTGTTCACAAAAGGAGAGTTGTGTATATTAGCGTCTTCAGTTTGCGAGCACTCAATGTTCAAATATTTTATTATTTCTTCCACACTAGGTAAAGAGTGAGGACTAAAGTCTTCATTCGCATTGGATCGAAAACTTTCAAGTTTTTTACAGAGTTCATTGTCAAGTTTACGCAACAATAATGCAGATAAAAGTGGGTTATTTTGAGTTACATCGAATCCTAATGCCTTCAAGGCTTGTGAATGTTCAGTAAAAATGTTCACGAATTGACGAAGTCCCTTCAAAGAGGTAGCACTAACAGCAGGTAAGTCTAAGAGTTGATTGAGGTGTAGAGATTGCAACCTGCGAGTATTGTGATATCTATCTCGTAGTAAATTATAGGCCACGAGATAATTAGGTGCGGAGAGAGTTAAACTTTTTACTAATGTTAAAGCATCACCTTGTAACACACTGAGTAAGTATTGGAACTTAGCCACACTGGAAAGGCTTGCATTACGATGAATCGTCGTATCAAACAGATTAATAAAACTTGTCCACGTTAGTGGGTCACCAGAAAACTTTTGCAGGTCTATTTTTGGTAACCTGACTAGAGAGGATCCAGAATGTGAAACACTACTGCTATCACTCAGTGAGCTAGGTGTTTTTGGTTCGACAGGAGGAGCAAGCACCTCAATGATTGCTGTCAAATACGCAAAGAGAGTTTCAACTTCATCTTGGTCGGAAGATAAAGTTTCATCTGACACACCATCGTCAGAATCAAGAGCTAAAACCCGTTGAAGGTTATTATCAAAATCAGCCTTTTTCTTTTTTATTTCATTAGAGAAGGCGTTTAGCTGTTTAACTTGTACAGAGGTTAGAGATTCAGTTTGCGTAGAGAATTCTTCTAAAATATCCTTCAATTTATCAAAACGCACTTTGAGAAGAGCAGTTACACGTGAGTAGATGGAACTGTTAAATTCACCCGTTTTGGGAGGCATGGTGAGATAATTAAACGATAGTTAATTACAAGAGACAACAATACAGTGATATGAACCAAAACATAAATTCCTAAACATAAATTTTTTGGCATAAACAAGCTAATTATTTTGGACACACTGAGATATGAGATAATTAATCAACTAAAAAATAATATACAGGCTCAACTTTCATTAACACAGTTTAAAAGAGAGTGACACAAAACAATTTATGAGGTTTTCAAAAAACAATATTTTTCAAAGAGTAATTTTCCTTTACAAATTACAGTAATTAATAACATGAATGACATAGGAATAATAAAAACATTAAAAGAGAATAAGTAAAATTAAATCTAAGAAAAATACCTTTTGTTAATGTAGTCAAACGTTTAAGTTATGTGGCGAACTTCAATTCAACAGAAACATTTTGTTTTAGTACATATCTAACATATAATTTTTTAGTGCAACCTATGACCTGTTGAATTTAACAATATTAGACAAAAATGCTCAAACGAAAATTGACAAAATGATAATCACTAATCAATAATAACTAACAATAATAATCCATTCAAAGAAATCAAAGTAGAAACAACAACCTGATGTGTATAACATGAAATACATTAACAATTACTTGATTGATAAAAATCAATTATTACGATTGAACTAATTAAAATATGAATAAATACCTTTGTGATAGTTAATGACAAAGCCTACTATTTGACTGTTAATGCTGGACACTCAATGTTACTTTATAAGTGAGAAAAACAACAATCTCATATAACCTTGTTAGAATAGAAAATCTATGTCCAAATTGCTATTAAAATAGGGTGAATAATTATTCTAATACAGTCATACAAAACATACAGAACACTCTACGGTATTAGTGCAACAAAGTAAGAGCAAAAATAATATAATTCATACAAAGTAAATCAATACAAGTCAAGAATGTAAACAAACAACAATGTTTATTTGACAGTTGTTGACATTTCAACCTTAGAGAGAGAGAGAGAGTCGCTGGAATTTCCTGTCGAGGTATTGATCGCTTCGCGCGGCTATTTCTAGTGCAAGGGGTTGAGTACAGGTTTTAGATACTTGAACTGTACATCACAACACTTAACTTTGCCAAACTGTTTCATTAGTAGAAAATAATGATTGATTGTAAAAGAAACAATTGAGTCGAAAAAATGTTTCTTTTATTTTAAAAATTAGCAATTCAATTGAGAGAGAGAATAGTGGATCAATTAATCTCTTTGTTGATTAGAGTTTTTGTTGTAATTAACACAATTAATTAAATATAAATAAATGGCTGTTGTCCACGGATGATACAATTTATCCGTCCCGGAGCTGACCAAAAATGTTTCGGGATGAATGATGCGGCCCGTAGGACCAAAAATGTTGGGGAATGATCCGGTTTGGAGGAGCAAAAATGTTGAGTGAATGAGTTATCCCAAAAATGTTCAAAGAGAGAGTGAGTAGAGAACGTTAATAAGTACGGAGGACCACTGCTCTTCTGGAGCAGACGTGAGAATCTAGTGAATAGGGAGGTGCTAGAATAAAAAGAGTTAACTCACCACAGAGCTTAGGTGCACACTTGTCCAGCAGGAGTAGTTGGAGACACTTATGGTAATCCAGTCCACCTTCCTTGACCACAGTCCTAGAGCACTGAAGAGTAGTCGCGGAAGTACGGACGCTTCGAAAGTCCAGGAGACCGATCACGTACCGCACAAACGAAGTTCTTGAAGGTCTGGATGAGTAGCACAAAGTTAAAAGTTAAAGCACACACACTAATTGTTGATTGGAGAAAGAGAACACGCGAGAGAGGTGCGTAAGCGTTGAGAGTACCGTGCTGTCGAGAGTCTACGTGAGGTCTAGACGAGAGAGAGACCACGCGAGCGAGGTGTGTGCACATTGAGACTGCCGTGAGATCTGGGGGTGAAAACGACGCCTCGCATCGCATCAGGCGAGAGTAATTCTAGTCCACCAATAAGAACTCGAGTTACGGGGTGGCGTGATGCCTATTCTGAGGACAGATAACCCTCTCTATCTCTTGGTTTCCGTGAGAATGTGAAATACCAAGCTTCAATGCTTACAACTATAGAATATATGAACTATATACAATTATCTTATTACCTAACACCTACAGTCAAATGAATCTATTTGAACTTTACTGTGATAAGTGAAAGCCTATATTAAGTGTACCTTAATATGGAGGACATCCTTTGGAACCATTCGTGCTGAAAAACTCAAGATTGTTAGGGAAACAAAAAAATAACTATTTATTTCACTATCTACTATGATTTATATAAATATCATATATGTTGTTAAGGTCTGTGGTTATTCGCTGATTAATTACTCAATCCACTCAAAATAGAGTTATTTGCTCAGATTCATTGTAGAACAAATTAGCTAATTGGTCTACTTAATTTGACAGGTATAGCAATTCATTTTTATATATACTAAAGTCATAAACTTTAATTACTTTGTGTGCTTAAGTTCAATGCCCCTATTATTGAAATGTTATTTTATTTTTATAAGTAAAATTTGTCTACCCTGATATATACATATATATATATATATATATATATATATATATATATATTGAAAATATATGTAAATATCAACTGACCAGGGCTTTAGGACACGTCGTATTTAATACGGGGTGAAGTAATATTTTTCAAACGTTTGTTTTATATTAGGCTTCTATACGACTCATTAGTTGTTCTGGGTATTATTAAAATTTCTTGAGGATGTAAATACAAAAAGGAAACATCTCAAATACCTTACAATAATAGTATACCTTCCAGGCACTTAAAAACTATACTCACACTTAACATGTATGTCAATATATAATTTATTATTCTGTGTTAATTCATAAGCAGGTTAATATTTAACAATCATTCAAGGATATATAAAAATAGTATTTTAATTTTGTTGGTTAAATATTTCTCACTAATTCACTGAATTTGTAATTAATCCGCAAATTGACCTACGTTCAGATGGTTAGACCTTCTTATTGATTGAGGGAATGCCTAATGATTTAATATGACATTCAAGTAAAAAATTCATAGTAAATAGATTAAATAAAACAACAAAATAAATAAAATAAATAAGTAAATAGTAATTTAAAGCACGATCATCTATAGCTCATCAGAATATTATTTAGTGCTATATAATAATTTGGTGATGAACAGCTTGTTTACAATATAAAAAATTAATAAATTATATCATAAATAGATAAAAATAATAATGTGTTCAATAAATACATTCTACTAATAAAAATGTAAATGGAAATAGACTGCTTAACAATTTTATCAGTGTTAAAAAAATAAATAATAATAGAATAGAATAATAAAATAAATTAGCTATATTTTTAAAAATTAAGATGTAAAGGACATATTTAGAATGCTTGGCAATACTACACACCTCCATATCTCGCATGTATTAATTCCCGGCTACACCTACCCCACCCCTACAGCTATTCACCCTCCACTTAGTAAGGGAAGGCAATGCAACGGGAAACAATTCACAAAAGCGCCTAGGTAAGTTTCTTGGAACACATCGGTAATGTTATTAAATACATCACAGGAAATGTATTTAGTTAACTCATGCTATATCAGTAGACTCATGTCATTTGCTAATACGTTTTTATAATCATTTCATGATATTTATTTTATTGTCAATAGTTCATACTGAATACATACTTAATTAGATATGGCATTCTAAATTTTAACTTCAATTTTAATGTTTGAAATAATATGTGTGTAATATTAGGCTTTTATATAAATAATTAGTTGCAATGAGTATTACTTAAATTTGCATGATGACGTAAAAGTAAAAAACGAAAATGTCCAATACCTGACAATAACGATGATTGAAAGAACGTTAAAAATGAAATATGATTTGCCAGGCAGTCACTCAACCACACCGTAGTCCTGCCATATATTTTTTTATGTATAGTGGCTTTTGAAGGCTACATGTGTGGGGTGTAAAATAAACGTTGTCTAAAAAACATTTGCTATTCCAAGAAGGAAGTCCACTAAACAAGCTGAATGTTTTACCAAGGTCCGTGGGAAAAGGTATGTACGATTCCTGAGGTGTTGAGGTTTCCTAAAATACTAGTAGAGAAAGAGCCATAGAATGAGAACTATCCCTCCAATGAAACAAAGAATATTCATTCAAATAATGGCCATCTTGGGTATCCTTGGACCTTTAGGCCTTCCCTATAGGGCTTAGCTACTGAATGCTATTTGTCATCGTACTTAAACCTGAGTTAATTTAATGACCTAGGCAGACGTTACAAATGTAACAAAATATGTAGGCAACTTTTTAGGTAAATAACTAGGTATTTCATTTTCAAGTCCCTGTTAAAAATAAATTAAGCATTCACCTGCATGAAAGAAGAAATACTCATATTAGGGTAAAAATACCATCTTTATAGATTGTTGTATTTTATCTATAATAGACCGTACAATAAGATCGAAACCTCACACTTACAATAAATAATAAAAAAAAATGTTTTAGAATAGTCTTGTCCATCTAATAGCACCAACTGAAATACATTATGAAGAAAATACAACTGCATTACCGGGAAGTGAATGCATTGATTTTTCTTTAAAGAACTTCCTTTGTAAAATAATAAAGTATACTTTAACCCACGATCAACTAGGTTCCTAAAAAGTATATTTTATAAAACCATGAAATGCTTTCAATCTACTTATAACATCTTCCAACTGTTATCTTTTGAAAGTACTGTCAAGCTGCAATCGGATTAGTGGTTTCGTCTAAATCTTGTTTAGTATCGTATCTAACCCACTATGAGAAAAACTACTTAGGTCTTAGAGGTAAAAAGTAATAGGATACAATGTTTACACTTAATCAACTTATATTTATTTCAGTTCCTTTATCGTAGTAACGTTTAGTGAATTAAAGTAAAACCTTAACGTAAAAATAGCTAACAGTTAGTAGTATTATAGTTTAAAATATTGCTAGAACCATGTTGTGAATAGCTCACATTTAGGTAACTATTGTTACGGACGATCGAGCTCCTGTTTATAAACAAAGTTATATTTTTATACAAACTATGATATATGATTTAAGTTGACGATACTATCGTGTAAGGAGCATTTCTAAGACTTAATACTCATACATAAACACATTTATTTGCAAAGACTGTATTTATAAGCTTATAAACACAACTCATACATATCAAATTAAATTTTTTAAACGATTTATTTAATTCCACAATTTGTGGTATCCTTATTTACAGTTGCCAATTTAATGAGGGATTATCTTTATCTATAACTAGATTAAACTATTTTATCAATCTTGATTGAAGTATTTGGTTAAAGGCTGACCGTTTAAAATCTACTTATTTACAATGATGTATAACACTTCGTGCACTTATCTAAATAGCTTTTTATATTTAAAAAACTCTTTTCTCTAATAAAAGTCTCATAGATCATAGTCACAGATCCCCTTATCCTACTCGTGTATTGATGGTATATACTAAAAGATAAAGTGGCACTGTGTCACATTTGAATATTATGTTGGTTGAACCACTTACATTTATCGACGATGCATATTATATTTAGTTAAAAACCAAACAATCTGTGATGAAAATATTTTTAATTAGTACAATATACTTGATAACTCTAAAATAAAGGCTTGGTATGCTTGTGAGAGGCTATATTTAATATTATAAATATTTTTATAATTAACGTTTAACACTGTATTACCCTAAATAGTTTAGTAACAGATAACATAATAGTAGAGGAATAATATTGTTAAGTAGGAGATCATAATATAGTTTTATTAGTATCTCAGACAATTAAAACTTATAAAAATTGGTAAAACAATTAGTTTTTATGAATTGGTAAAAACCATATATGTTAGATACAGCCAAAGTATGCATACTGATTCAGGGTGAACATTTAATTTATGTGTTACGTATATACTTAAGATAGTCGACTCTAATCCTGCACTTTGCAGAACATGCACGATGAACATAAGGTACACTTTAATACACATTTAATTACTGCTATATTATAAATATATTTATGTAAAGGAGTACTGTAACCTGATCCATGATAATTATGGACTTTCATAGAACTTCGAGATTGATTATATCCTTTTAATTTCATTGTAAATTACATCCTGGCAAGTGGGAAGTGAATTACCACGCCAGAGATACTCTAGATTAATGGTGTTGTTTGTCGGTCGGGAGCTCCCTTCCCACTTGTTTGTGGGCTTACACATAACAAATATAGATGTGTAAAAATAAACAAAAACTGTGTAAAGAGCTTGAAAAGTTTTACTTAAACTAACAAGACCCATTCAAATCCAAAACTGTAAGATTTGTACAGTATTATTTCCGCCAAAAATTATATAAATCTCAGATTTATAGCTATGCCACCTTATGAAATAGTAACTGATCAATCTTAAATAGTCATAAATGATCTTAAATAGTAACTAATGAAAGTGTATAAAACCTGATTCATGCAACGTAAGAATAGTTTATTATTTGAAACAACACTAAACACAATGTTACTAAAAGTACTAAGCTTCATAATATTAGCAGCTCTCTACGAAGGTGACCTAACTGTGATTTTCTATCAAAGTATACAATACAGATATACACTTAATTAATAAGTATTCACCAAAAGTGTTTAAATCTAAACTTTACTGCTGGTTACTCAATAACCCCGTTTACTCAATTGATGAGTTTTTGAGTTCGAGTTTAGTAGAATATTAATATTTTATTTAGTTTTCCAAAAGTAGTCTTTCTTGTTCTCGTTGTTTTCATCCATGTTAAATCTTTGTCATTGTTATTGTTAATCATTCATTTTATTAGATGTTTGTCATAAACCAATTATTTATTTTTATAATTAGGTTATGTTTATTGTGTTCGCTCATACATTCCGGCCTTAAATGTATTTTTTTCATCTTAGGTTAAGGTAGTATTTTTTCATTTTATTTATTTATTTCCATGCTTTAATACAATTATACACATAATTACATAAAAGCAGTTAAAGATACTAAACTATAATTAATATATAGTGGGTCTTAAGCCATAACACAAATGTTCAAATACAAAACTTTCCAAGGTCTGAAAACGTTCAATTATCAAAAACACCAAAAAAGAAACATCCATATGACAATAAACACAAGTTTTAAATTATAAGTTTACTTATAAAGAAATATAAATACTCTAACAAATAAAATTATAAATAATAAAGCACGCCAACAATAAATGAGATAAAATACATATATATATGACATCAACTATGAATAATTAACAAGGAATAAAATAATATATAATCAACAAAGATAAAATAAATTAAGTGAGAGCATCACTAACAATAAAAAGCAATAATAAAGTTACAACAATATAAAAATAATTATAAAATGCTATTAGTATCGACTTGGCAATTGGCTGCAAAATGACGTTGTCAACGCTGTAATACAGTTTATACGACAATTAAGGATTAATATAACACAAAACCTATAATTTAATTATTTTAATTAAATAACTAATATGTGTTCCCTTGATTGAATTTAGAGTTAAAAACTCCCAAGTGGTAGCATTAAGAAAAATTAAATTTTTTACACTAACTAAGCTATGTTTTGCTTTAATGAATCAATTTCATATTCTTAGACACCTTCAAAACATCAGGTTATTTTCTCTACTATCCTTTATGAAATATAAATATAGGCCCCATGGAAGCCATATATATTCAAAAGCAGTGTCTAGCTTAAAATTATGATATAATTATGATCATAACATGTATGTGAAAAATATCAACATATGATATGCCTACTTGAAAATGAATTTTAGAGTGGCATTAAAATAATAATTATCATTGATAAACTATGGGAACAATCTTCTGGTATACAATAATTATTCCAATAAGAGCCACACAGAAGGAATTGATGGATATACATATATAAATATAGACATTTACAACAACATTGTATGTATACAGCTTTGTATGGTTCATATCGATTACCTGTCAAATATAAAACGGAAAAAAATATTTTTTCGTCAGAAGACGAATGTTAAATAAATTACTAAGGAATATTTAACAGCCTCCTTCCCCGTAGCTGACAATAAGTACTTGTTATTTATACGAGTGCAATGTACATTTATATCTGATTGTATTCATGTTTTATGGTTTGGATCCTCTAAATCATATTTCGTATTATAAACACACCTAAATGTCTTAGTCAATTCAGTATTAAAACCGACTGGTGTCCACAGTTTATGTAATATTATTGGAGTAATCTCATAACTAGTAGTGAGTTAAATTACTATGAACGATTCTCCTTAGAATTTGTAATTGGCTACTATATTTACATATTTATCAATGAGCCTCCAAGTTATATGTGTCTACAATATTTACTTTAACTAAGTAATAGACTGTTTTGTTACCAGTTTCAGGTACTATTAAGAGATATCTGTTGCTATTTTATCGTTGGGTATTTTTTAAAGGAATTCTTATTTTCCATCCAGTGAGTCAGAAGACTGGCTTTTTCCTAACGCCAGAATACGCCTCTCTATCTACTTCTAGCCCTCAAAGTCTACCACCACAATATGAGCTTTTTTAAACCAAGTTTTTCAAAAATAAGTGAAAAAGCAACCCTGCTAGTGTTTATTACTTAGCATAAACAATAATACCTTAATAATGAATATTGAATATTTAATTACTCATATAAAATTGTTATAAAACGTTAGATTTAAATGAGAGACGTCATACTTTTAACTAAGAGACATTTTCAACTTAACATTTAATTAGTAAAAATGCCACTAAAATCAAATGCGAAATTAATAAATGCAATCGTCTTACAAAAACACCATTTATTGTAACAAAAATATTTAAATATTTGATTTGAATATTAATGTCTTATTAATTTAAATTTAGCAATCTAATTAAAAAAAATATTTTTTGAAAAAGTTGATTACTTTTGCAATTTTTAGATACTAGGCTTAACTATGACTATAACTGATCATACTTCATAAAATAGTTTTTTAATTAGCATAATAAATATTGGTACATATGCATTACAAGTGAACGTCACACAACACAAATAAATTACAATATAAGCACAAAATGCACAAATATACTACTAGTATATTTGTGAATTTTAGTCTTATACTTTAATATATTTGTGTTGTGTGACGTTCAATTCTACCTTACAATAACATGCAAATATTTTTCGTGTAAAATGTGTATTTCCTAATCAAAAAATAGATCAATAACTATTCCAGTAGCTGTAAGCCAAATAAATCACATGAATAAGGTTATATTATTTTCAATTCAATCACATAATGGTCTTTTGAGAACCCAAACACTCAGGTATTAGAAAGTAATTAAAACATATAAAGCTGTATAAGTTTATATTGCGCCCTTGTGTGTGGGCGTCTGTGGTTGACATTCTGGGTCGCTCTCTGTTCATACCACCACTGGGACTTTGGTTACTTTACTAATGTAATTGGCTGTTACGCTGTTACTGATTGTCTATGTTTTTGAACCTTACTGCTATGTTGATAGATGTAGCATAGTTGATAAATAATCTGATAGTTAACTGACTTTTTAAGTGAACTTTTAGAATCTCGATAGGACATTTGTTTGTTCACTTATCTGATTTCACACGTCAGATAAATGTTTTAACTATATTCAATAAACTATAAAGGATATATTGAAATGCATCTCAAGCTGAAAGACTTATATTATACTATCTATACCTGGAGAATGATATATATGGTTTAAAATATAGTATTTCTGTTGTACATAATCATAATATTGATCTCTAATATTTTATTTAACTTTTAATGAGCAATTAGATTGTAACATTTCAATTCCAATAACTGCCGAGGAATGAATACAATTTAATACACTTGATTTTATTTTAAAGGACATCCTATATTAAAACACTTTTGGAATAAATACAAAAATTATATTTTATATACATACATATAATTTACAAATGATAAACTTTTTTACTAAACAAATTATTTTTTTTCAAACATTAAACGTATTCATAAAAAAACTTAAATGATCTCCAGGATGACAGAAGACTTGACCGGTCAAACGTTTTATCGGGATGGAATAATTTAAAGGTTTAGAAGGAATAATATAAAATTTATATGATGCATTTATGATGTTAAAAAGCAGAACATCCACATGCACTGAACTGTTGTGAAACTCTGCATACAAACAGTTTTATTCTCAGGTTTCCCAACCAAATATTTCACATTTTTTTGTTTTTAACCAAATAGAATTATTATGGGAATATGGATTAGAAACATTTTTATTTTAAAATTATGCTGTTAAGTCTTATTACTGAATGAATGAATGAAAAATCTGTAAATGTACATAAAATATTACATTTTATAATAATAAATGAAATAATACCTCCCCACACTGGCCATGTGCGGCCTGTGCGTGGGTAAGGGAGTTCCAATCTAAAATAAAAAAAGCTATAATACAACTTCTTTTGCATAAACATGAAAAACAAACAAGACAACAGTTTTTTCCAACACAGAGTTGCTTTTCATAATTTAAAATTAAACATTCACAATCAACCTAGGCTTAATCATAGTAAGAGAAAGAAAACAACAAAGAGTTACATATCACACCTTGACTGACACGGTGGCATAGCAAGTACAAGTTCTAAGAAACATTTAACTAAATAGGTGCATAAATAGGGCGTATGAGAGAATCGGCAAAAATGTAAAGATAATTTTTCTAAGATTATTTATCAAAATATAAAAAATCAGCTTCCCATTTCAGGTTACTGTCTAGTTCCACCTCAAGATACTTGTAGTGTGTTATACGTTCTGTAATGTGACAATGGCATGTCACCACACGAGTGCAGTTTCACCACCAGGTCAGAAGGTGGCTCGCCCCTAGCACGCGGAACGATTGGCATGAATTAAGTTTTTCTACGTTCATTGTTAAAATATTTTCATCTAACAATTTTTTAAATTACATATAGATCTTGGCAGGCAGTCTTAATACTTCTGCCCACTTACTATCCTGGAAAACCACAGCAGTGTCGTCTGCAAATAAATACAGTAAACCTCTTAAATTCAATATGTCTAACTTATTAATATAAATTAAGAAAAGTAATGGTCACTGATTACTACCTTGGACCACACCGTAATTTACGCCAAGTGGCTCGCTATTTCGACCACAAATAGAAACAACCTGTTTCTATTTGTGCTGGTTAGATAACTTTTAAACCAATCCAGGGCAATCTCTCGTATTCCGATTACTATATAATAGTTTATTAAATAATATTCTCCTGTAAATGGAATCAAAAGCCTTTGCTAAGTCTATCAAGCATTAATTAATCTGAAAATTTCTTACTTATACACTCTCCCCTCTCTTCGACCGACAGTGCCATCACAGCATGCAGGGCAAAAAAGCAAATTAATGCGCTCCACCCTGTATGAAAGAGCGCGTCTTATGTATTTTTAACTTTTCTAAATCCGTACTGCCGGTTTGATATTATTATTTTCAGAAATGTTAGTAGCCGGTCCCTGACACACCTTTCTATTACCTTCACCAAGACGCTTAGTAATGAGATTGGTCTATAGTTACTAATTTACGATTTATCTTTTGATTTGTATAATGGAACGACTTTCGCTGTCTTCAAACTGGTGGGCAATATACCCTTTGTGATACTGAGATTAACTATGTGAGTCAGGGGCTTCGCAAGATAATTGATATTAGATTTTAAAGTTGATGGAAGAATATTGTCCATGCCGGGTCAAGAGTCACCACGCATACCCGAACACACTTTACCACTGCTCCTCAGAGACCGGCCGCAACATCATCTCCACTCGATTCCCATCGCCGGCGCAGCACACCGGCGGTGGCGCCGGAGATCAGTAGATTACTCAGTGATCCGTGATGTCACACTCAAGTACTGCCATCGTTACGTCTTGGTGATTTGCCAATGATCTATGAAGATATGATCTTTGCAGGTTTTAGAATGGGAAGTTACTCTAGGAGGCTTGTCCCATACAACTAGTGAAATCAGCCGCGTAAAGTATATATAAATATGAATCTTTCTTTAAGTTGTTAATGTTGTGTGGAATGTCTATATTAATGTTTCCTAAAAATAAATAAGTGGTATTCTTCGTGATTTAAGAGTAGTAATAGCATAAGGCAGCTGTAAATGAGTGAAATTCCATTGAGGGGCTTCTGAAGGTAGTCACAATATTCTAATGTCTGTTGTCAATAGTCAAGGTCAACTCCAGTCCTTCGTCATCAACGAGTGCTATCTGACGAGATAACGCTGAAATGCCAGACCTCACATATACAATACAGTTTTCTGTCGTTGTGTAATATCCATAGCCAATTATGTCACCAAACTGACTGTTGCCATCCAGCCAAGTTTCACTTAACGCAATAATATCATATTTAGTCTTAATATCTTGCAAAGCTACATGCTGTCAATGTTTTTTTAAAGTAACTTCGTATGTTCAAGTGAAACATTTAAAGTCCATCTCTGTATAGCAGGTCAATCTGATTGTAGTTGTCTGTCAGTTCACAGTTTATTTATCCGTACAATTATCTAAGAGATCGTTACGGTCGTCCGTATCAGTCAATCCAGACCACCGTCAGTATCAGTCAGTCCAGTCCGTCGTCCGTATCAGTCAGTCCAGACCACCGTCCGTACCAGTCAGTCCAGACCACCGTCCGTATCAGTCAGTCCAGACCACCGTCCGTATCAGTCAGTCCAGACCGTCGTCCGTATCAGTCAGTCCTGTCCGTCTTCCGTATCAGTCAGTCCAGACCACCGTCCGTATCAGTCAGTTCAGACCACCGTCCGTATCAGTCAGTCCTGTCCGTCGTCCATATCAGTCAGTCCTGTCCGCCGCCGTCCGTATCAGTCAGTCCAGACCACCGTCCGTATCAGTCAGTCCAGACCGTCTTCCGTATCAGTCAGTCCAGACCACCGTCCGTATCAGTAAGTCCAGACCACCATCCGTATCAGTCAGTCCAGACCGTCGTCCGTATCAGTCAGTCCAGACCAACGATAACATAAGACCAATAGATGAGGCATCGCTATTCCTCTAGCATTACGTGAAATGAAGCCAGGTCCGCCATCTTGTTGTAGGATAGAAACGCCAAACTGTACTCGGAGCGGCGAAACTTTGCAGTGCTCCCGTTTCAATCAACTCGCAATCTACTTAACTTAGAGAAAAGATATAATATTGAAACTTTGTATGAGTACAGTAAATAAGACATGAAAGCCAATGGTAACAAACAGATTGTAAATATACCTCATTTAATATTTTTAATTAATAAATAAAGTTTTAACTTTTAGTTGAGTTTTAAATTATGACATGAAAAAAGTAGTCGGCTGCTACTTTTTTTAAATAGTTTTTTAATTAGCATAATACGTGTTGGTACATATACAGTAGAAGTAAACGTCACACAACACAAATTTATTACAATATAAGCACAA
>JAQJVL010009736.1:0-14961 GCA_035578905.1 Stictocephala bisonia | reverse complement strand
TTTTTTTCCCTATTATAGGGGTGGTATTACGTGAGTTAGTAAGTGGGTGAGTCAGTTATTTAACTCACGAGGATATTATTTATTTCAGGATGGTCATGAGCTACTTAATAAACATACTAAGGCTGACTATGTCCTGGTGTTGGCTGAACGAACGATTAGTACTACTACTGTACGTGAAATGGGCGGGCGGGCGGGTCAATGCCACTGTACGTGTCACAACCAATCATGGCTGCCAACATCAATTTGTCTGTGAACACAACAACCTTGGGTGTGCCGGATGCAGTGACCTTTCCCAGATACCACAGTACGTGTATGGTGGGCGGGTGGGTCAATACCACTGTACGTGTATGGTGGGCGGGTGAGTAATAAATACTGTACGTATACTCACATTTCCGCATATATAAATATATTCCGCATATATATTCCGCATATTCCGTATACTCACATAAACCGTAAGCTTCTTACAAAGTTTATATATGAGATTGCCTTTTAATATTATTTTGGATTAAAACACCTAAAAACTTTGTGGTATGTAGAGGATTTAGTAAAGATTTCTTGAGCTAAGCCAATATGCTGAAACTGTTGGTTTGATTGAGCTGAAATTTTTAGTGCGTGTAAATACCACTGTACGTGTATGGTTGGGCGGGTGGGTCAATACCACTGTAAGTGTATGGGTAGGCGGGTGGGTCAATACAACTGTATGTGTATGGGCGGGCGGGTAGGTAAATAGCACTGTATGTGTTTGGGCGGGCGGGTGAGTAAATACAACTGTATGTGTATGGGCGGGTGGGTGGGTAGATACCACTGTATGTGTATGGGCGGGTGGGTGGGTAGATACCCACTGTATGTATATGGGTGGGTGGGTTCAATACCACTGTATGTGTATGGGTGGGCGGGTGGGTAAATAGCACTGTATGTGTTTGGGCGGGTGGGTGGGTGTAAGAATCATCACAACTGCACGTGTATGGGTGGGCGGCGGTTATCAACACTGTACGTGTATGGGTGAGCGGGGGGGTTATCACCACTGTACGTGTATGGGTGGGCGGGTGGACCATCACCACTGAAACGTGTATGGGTGAGCGGGGGGGTTATCACCACTGTACGTGTATGGGTTGGCAGGTGGACCATCACCATTGTACGTGTATGGGGGGGCGGGCGGGTTATCACCACTGCACGGTTATGGGTGGGTGGGCGGGTTATCAACACTGTACCCACCACCACACTGTAACACTGTAAATACCACAGTGAGTATATGGCTGGGCTTGTGGGTTAATACCAAAAGGCGTATAGGGGTGGGGGGGTGGGTCAAACCACAGAGCGTTTAGGGGTGGGTGGGGGGGATCATACCGCTGGCATGTTTTACAATGTCTGAAAATTCTCTCATTTATAAGTAGAAGCTAAGGACATATTTCCAGAAAAAAAAGTGTAAAAAACTGTAACACAACTAGATCTAAAAAATGAGACTACTCTTTTAATTTAAAAAACTTTTTCTAAAAAACGCAGAAAAAGTTTTCATGAAAATTTTCAACGAAAATTGTGATAGGTGGGGTGATTTTTCATCCTTAGTTGGTTAAAATATCTTAAAAAAGGGGGGACGTTATCCGTTTTACACGGGTAAGTAAATATATTAATAAAAACAAATCAACCGTAAACACTACACTCTTTTTTGACCAAACCACTGTAGGGGTTATGGGGGGTAAATACCACTGTACGTCTATGGGGGGGTCAAACCCACTGTACTTTTAGGGTGGGGGGTGGTCATTCCCACTATACTGTATGGGGGGCTCAATACCACTGTACTGTATGGGTGGGCGGGGGGGTTAGGAGGGTTAAAAAACCCATTAGTTAATATATTACTATTATAAACTTAAGATAAACAGCAATTGCAAATTTTTGTTTTTAAATGGTTTGTTGATTAACCTTTTACCCTTATTTCGTTTTTTTTTCCCAAAAAATTCTTTTTATGTAAAAAATATCTTGATTTATGTTTCGAAAATCCCTTGACTCATCGTAAAAATAAAGATCTACATAAAAAGGTGAAAACGAGTGATCAGTAACCTGCGGCCTAAAGTATAAATTAATAAATTGTAATAAAAAAAAGGGGAAACTAAAATACACAATTTTTAAATAAGCAAACAAAATTACAGAAAAAACTTTTTAAATCTGTCTTTTAAAAAAGGCGAAAATCTTTAGAAAAAATTTCTTACAAACTTGGGTTAAAAGCGGGTATAGGCGGGGGGAAATTCCGTTCAAACGAGTAAGTTGCCCCTTTTTCCCGGGCACTGACCAAAATTTTTCAATATATGACTAAATTTAAAAAATGGGCTATTTCAGTAGTAACGTTTTTTGCCCCCAAAAAAAAACCCCGAGGCAAAAATAAATGTTGAACAACTGGGGAAATTTCAATTAATTGTCAAAAGGGAGATCGGGGACGTCGAAATCATTAGTCTGTTTGTTTACGTCGTTCAGTAAAAGAATATTTTGTTTTATGTTTTTTTAAGAGTGATTTTCTGAAATTTTTCGTTCTTTTGGATTTCCTAGTAAACTACTAAAATTTATCAACTAATTTAATTTCTATGATTAAATTTTTCCCTTTTAAAGATTTTGAAGAACAAAAAGCTATATTTGGCCCATTTTTTTTAGGTAACTTTTTATTGAAACTTTTAAAATAGACTATAAATGTTTCAATTTAAAGTATTGAAATATTCTGCAAAGAAAATTATATATTTTTACTATAAAAAAAAAAAAATTAACGATGAAACCCAAAATTTACAGTAATTTCTGGGTATTTAAATCGGGGTAAATAGAATAATCCGCTCGACACTGGGTGCAAAAAATGTGTGATGAACTTACATTCTTTTGCCCTACGCTACGCGGGGGGGAATTGGGGGGCATAATCTTTTTAAAAATTAATTTTTTACGTTCTTACATTCAATACTTCCTCATTTTTAAAACCTTAACCAAGTTTGTACATGCAATTTTGTTTTTTTTCTCTCAAACTGAATTTTCCTTTGACATTTAAATTTACAGTTATTTGAAGGGAAATTTTGTAAAAAATTTTTTACCAAATTTTTATGAAAAGGGTCTTAATGAAAAAGGAGCTTTTAAGTACACCTTTAATAGATAAAACAGTTTCATCGTGTTAGATTTGTACAACCCCTTTTGAAAAATATTTTTTTTTGTGACTTTAAACTTGTTGAAACTTTTTTATTGTCTCGGTTTTTAATTTTACCCTAAACTGTAACGGGAACGGGGGTGTATTCCAACATTTTCAGTAAGTACTCTTGTTTAAAAAACCCAAATTACCCGATACGGGTTTTTTCCAAACAAATAGAAAATTGTTAATTTTGTATTCATTAACAAACAAATCACGCCCAATAAAAATATTTTTTCATTTTTTTTACTGTAAAACTGACGAACGAGTAACCATTTATATTTTTGACAATCATTAAACAGTATTTATTTTTTGTTTGTTGCTGAGAGTGAAATTTAACTAAGATTGAACCCACTGTACGTGTATTGTTGAGCGGGAGGGTCAATACCAATGTTTGTGAATGGTTGAAAATACCACTGCACTGTACGGACGTGTACCGTGATTACATGATAAAATTTAGTATCCAATTTGACAGACATAAATTTTACTAGCTTTATGCTGAAAAATTGAGTTGGTACAAAATCCTTTTATCCTGTAAAATAAAAATTAAAATTTTTAAATTTTAGCACAGACAAATTTCAAAAATCCGAGTATAAACTAATTTTTTTAACTCCAACATAAAAAACTACGTCCCCAGGGGTCAAACCTTTTTGAAAAATAACAAAACTTAAATTCTCATTGACTGTTTTTAAAGCACTAGATTTCCCGCTCGCCAAATTATTTTACTTCGTAAAACATCACCACTTGCTTTTTAGCTAGCGAAGCCAAGGGGCCTACACAAATTTATTGGCCCTCCCTCCCTCACCCACAGCTAATACTTTTGGCGGGGAGGGGCTCCTCAAGGGCAATCGAAGAGCTGCCGCCCAACTATGCAACTGCCTAGCAACTGACTGTGGTTTTTGCTTGGTTCGTTATTATTTATTTAATTTTAAAAAATAGCAGTTTTGTTAAAATTGATGTTATTGTAGCGGTAAATCTTAAGAAATGTTTAAAAGATTGACAAAAAAAACTTCCCGGGACTTCCAGTACCCCTAAAAACTCCATAAACAAGAATCTTAATTACAATAGTAATCAACGAAAAGATTAAAAAATAGCATAAAATGTCAAAAGTAAAATTAAAATTTTTAAAAATCAAAAGTAAAAAAAAGTAATATACTAATATTTGTATCTAATTAAATTTTTTTTAAAGTAAAGGGAAGGGGCCACAGGTAAACTTGCCCGGGGTCTGGGCGCCCCGGTGATAGGGGGGGGGGGTGTTGGCATTAAATGTCTTATTTGAATTGTGTAAAATAAATTTCTTTCGTAATTCTCCCGATGCCATATGACAACAAAACTGAGATCGTTGCCTTTTTATTACCCAAAAGACTTTAAAAATAATCAGGGGAAATAAGATCTTTTTATTAAGCCAGTCAGTCAGCTGAAAAAAGAAAAACAAAACACTTGTAATTATGTTTGCCTTAACTCACCTCAATAATATTAAATTGAGGATGATTTCAGGAGCCACAGGCCTCATTTGCAACGTAGAGGCCGATCTCCTTGATAAAAAGATAATGATGACTCCGTTCGCAGGACCTAAGCTTATGGCATTGGATATACTACTGCCATGACCGAAATAATTTTCTGGTAAGAAATCGTCACCAAAAACAAATGTATGGGTTTCACGGCCAAACTATCAAAATCTTAGTAAAGACAAACCCAAACCTACCTGATAATCGAACCCCCCAAACCACGAATCGAAATGATAACAGTTAGGGGTTACTTTGTTATGGGATGGTAACTACAAAAAATATTTCAACAAATTGGTATCTAAGAGAAAACATAGTTGCTGCCTTTTTGGGGAGGAAAGAGAATTTATGTAAGGGGGGGAAATGGCATTTTACATAGTTTAGGTAGAACGAAAAGCAAAACCAAAAGGATACTTAAAGAAAAGCAAATAAGAAATGATAAGAAAATTTTAGATGAATGGGCTGAAGATCAGAGAAGGATTTAAGGGGTTTAAAATAAAGATTTATTTAATAAGTGTAAACTAAAAAACATTTAAGTTATACGGGGGATATAAGGGGCAAGGGGGGGGCAGTTATTGAGGGGGAGAAAATTTTTGTGGAGGCAGTATTTTAAGAAATTTTCTGAACCTAAACGATTTTTAAAAGAACCAAGAGGTCGGTGAGCTGAGGTAAAATATAAAGAGGAGGTAGAGATTTTGACGAAAAGGGGGGGGGAAAGGGGGAAAGGGACAAAAAGAATTAATAAGGGGAGATTGAACGAGTACCTTTTTAAAACAGAGCTTCAGTAAAAAGAAAACAATGGTTGTATTTTTTAGAGTAGATTTTTGGGAAAGGTAAAAAATTTCAAAAGACTGGAAGAGTGTGGCTCCCATTTTAAGAAAGAATAGGAAAGAAGCCCGAAAATGTGGGGGATTTTCCTTATGTCAAAATTACTTAGATTTATGAAAATATTTTTTTAAAAAAGGAAGAAAAAAAGAAACGTTAACATTTAAAGTTTGGGAAACTGACCATAGATTTACTATCTGCAATAAGCAAATTTTAGAAAACACTATGATTAAGGAAAAATACTCGTTAGTTTTCGGGCTAAGGTTGAATTATAATATAGAGTACGTGGGATAAAAATTGTAGGCCTAAAGGAAGAAGGAAGTTGGGAGGAGCATAAGAAAATGTGAGAGGAATGATTAGAGTGGGGCAAGCGTTGAAAGTAAAGTGGGGAATTCGAGTTGGTTAAAGTTGTTATCCAGGCAGAGACAAAGAATGTGCTGCATATATTTTTTTTTTCGTTGTTTTTTGTGAGAAAATGGAAAAAAGCTGCAAGAGAATGACAAGGAGGGGAAAAAATGGGATTTGTGACGATTTGATTGTGTAGGGGAAAAAAGGATGTGGAATTATATAATATTGGGGTGTATGGGGAGCCGAAGAATAGAAAACGGTATAAAGTTTAAAACCCGGAAGGAAATATTTGGCGATGGGGGAAATAGGGAAAAAAAAGATGAAATCTGGGACAGACAAAGAAAAGATAAGATGGTTTGGGCATAATTTATAGTTTTTTTAAATATCATAAAACTGTTGGTACAATACAGTACAATGAACGCCCCAACCAAATATATTACAATGACGCAAAATCACAAAAAAAATACAAAAAAGACAAAAAAGAAAAAAAAATTTACCTACAATATAAATTTACACAAATATAGCACAATACAAGCCAAATTTTTACAATATAAGTATAAAAAAGACAAATTCTTGGGGATAAATTCATCGAACCACGCTCACCTTCCTCAGGCAGTGGGATTCAAAAAGAATGGAAAACGGGATTCAATTTCATCAGTCAGTTCAGTAAAATTGGGTTTCATAAGCTTTGGAAAAGAAAAGGATTAGGAAACTGTAAAAGGAGGGGCTAATTGCGGTTAGTAGATTTAGGGGGTATGGCTTGAGGAGTAGAAAGAAAATACTGCCCGAGAAAAATCTTGCAAGGGGGATATTAGAGGCAACATTTTGGGAGAATTTAGCATTTTTCTACGCAGGGACAAATGGATTTAAAGTTTGTCTGATCTCTGGGGAAGAGACGATGGGAAATAGAGGGGGGTAAAAGAGGATTGTGTGCCAAGCATTGGAAATGGGGGGAGACTGCTTACAATGTGTAAATAGACCCCCCTTTCCCATGCCGTCAAGCATTTGGCTTGATTTTTAATCTAAGGATGTTTTAAAAAAGATTTGCTTTTGGGGTTTTGATCAAAATTTAATTGCCAATGTAGTTTTAAAAAACAGCATTGCATTGTTTTGCAATAGTTTTTGCAACCATAACTGTGGTAATAGAGTTAAAGGTGTACTTTTTCTGAAGGTAAAAATAATTTACTAAATATGCAGTACAAGTAAACGCACACAAAACAAAATTTATTTCAATATAACACAAAAGTCAAAATATACTACAAAACAACACAAAATGCACAAAAATTATGGGTGATGATTTTGGGGAACCACCTCACCTTCCTCAGACCAAGGGGTTCACAAAAAACAAAATATGGGGTTCTTTTTTGAACCCCCCTTTTCCCGAGGAAGGTAGCGGGTTCACCAAATCGATCACCATAAATTTTTGCTTTTGTGCTTGATTGTATATATTTGTGCATTTTGTCTTTTTATTGTAATAAATTTTGTGTTGTGTGAGTTTACTTGTACGTACATTTTTACCAACACTATTATGCTATTAAAAAACATCAAAAAATGCAATTTTAGACTCAACTATCCCATGGGTTTTTGTTTTCCCATAAAACAAAATAATATATAAATTATATATATATATATATATATAAATATATATTAAAAATATATAAAAAATATATATATATATATATATAAAATATAATATATATATTTTAACATTTATTTTATTTACAATCTGTTCATACAATTTGACCACTAAGTAAATCTTATCAGGGTCATTAACCTGAGTCAGAAATAACCCTTTGGTTGCCCTAACTTACAATGTTTTATAAGTAGAAATAATTGAAAGAAAAGAAAATTTTTTTAAATGGAAAAAACTGTTAACAATTAAAAAAAATATATATGATGATGATGATAGTATTGGATAAATATTTACTGTTGTTATTTGCTGCTTAAACTAAATAAATAAATGAAAAAACACACACACACCAGGGTACAACAAGGGGTTACATATCACAAATTCATTACAAAATACATATTGATGAGTAGGTTGATGGGATGAACACAAAATATGAAAATACAAAGTTACAAAGAAAATTAAATTACTATACAATATTTACAATACAGGTCTATAGGTAAACTACACTTGTTTTCTTGTTCTTAATTTGAATCATATATCCTCTTGAGTTGGGGACAGGTAACGTTTGATGGCAGACACGTGGTATGGTCCAAACTTCCGTCTTCCATCAAGGCTTCTAACTCCGTAGGTTGATGTTCCATATATTTGGTCAATTTTAAACGGACCTTCGTACACTTCAAAAAGTTTGGCGGTTTCTCCTACGACAGCATGCGACAGTGGATGGGTTTTCACAAGTACAAGATCATTCAAATTAAAATTAGTAGGTCGGATCTTCATGTTGGCTTTACGTGCACGGTTTCTTCTGCTTGTCCTTTATCCTTTGTTTGGCTAAAAACAATTTTCTCTCCAGAGGTATATCTGATGTAAAAGGATTTGAGACATAGTTTTCCCAAAATCGAACACTTTTAAACCTAGATGAAGTTCATTTGGGGTGAAGCCGGTCGTTTCGTGATGAATCTCATTTAAGAAGGTGTTTATCTCAGGTATGTACCGTGCCCAGTTACGGTGTTGGTGTGCACAGTAGGTACGTAGACATCTCTTTACTTCCTTTATCGGTCTCTCTGCCATGTTATAAGACGGATAGTATACAGGACTAAATATGGGGGTGATATCATTTTCTTTAAGCTTCTTAAGCCAGGCCTTACTTTTAAACTGTGATCCGTTGTCACTTTGAATCTTCTTGGGTATACCGTAGTTGATGAAGGGGTTTGTTCAAACAGTTTCTTGATGATGGTGTGTGTATTGGCAGTTCTCATGGGGTAGAGTTTGACGAATTTTGTAAAAATGTCCAGGGTGATGAGTAGGTATTTTACGTTTCCAATGCTAGTGGGTAATGGTCCAATGATATCGATGGCGAGGTGATCATTCTTCTGGTTACAAGTTATTCCTTTTGCAAGTCCTTGTGGTGGGTGCTGGTTGGTTTTACAGCGTTGGCAAGAGTCGCAGGTGGCTAATGTAGTCCGAATTCTTCGTCCCATATTCTTAAAAATGAAACATTCTTGCAGTATGGAGAAACATTTCTTCGCTCCGCAATGTAAGTAGAAATAGTGGCACTCCCAGATGAGGCGGTTGATAATTGACCAAATATATGGAACATCAACCTACGGAGTTAGAAGCCTTGATGGAAGACGGAAGTTTGGACCATACCATGTGTCTGCCATCAAACGTTACCTGTCCCCAACTCAAGAGGATATATGATTCAAATTAAGAACAAGAAACAAGTGTAGTTTACCTATAGACCTGTATTGTAAATATTGTATAATAATTTAATTTTCTTTGTAACTTTGTATTTTCATATTTTGTGTTCATCCCATCAACCTACTCATCAATATGTATTTTGTAATGAATTTGTGATATGTACCCCTTGTTGTACCCTGTGTGTGTGTTTTTTCATTTATTTATTTAGTTTAAGCAGCAAATAACAACAGTAAATATTTATCCAATACTATCATCATCATCATATATATTTTTTTTAATTGTTAATTTTGGCGCCCAACGTGGGGCGCCAAAATTAACAATTAAAAAAAAATTATACACAGGGTACAACAAGGAATAATGAAGTGTATTGATACAATAAGATAACCAGTTGTACATTGAAATACTATGTTAATAAAAATGTCTTATTTAATTTGCTTTTATCTTCTTTCTTGCTTTACAACTTGGGGTTTCTTCTTCTGGTTTATGCTCCGGCTGAAAACCATACTCGGTAGTACAACATAGAGGATACCTCAGGGAAGGGGTGTCGAGCTGGCCATCAATGTTCTTATGAGATTTTAATATTAACATGTTTAATTGTCCAATTAAAAAAAAAATTGAAAAAGAGAATAATTTTAAAAACAGTATCAAAAAAAAAAAAAAAAAAAAAATTTATCAAATAAGGGAAAAGATGGGGAGAAAGTTCAAAATTTAAAAGTTCAATTTTCAATGGAAAATATCTTCACAGCAATTAGTCTATGGTCTGGTCTCACCAAATTTAAGTTTTAAGAGTTGTCTTCACCACAAACTTAGAATTCTTGATGTTTTGGGAAATTTAAATATGTTTGTGGCCAATTTAATAAATATAAAGTTTTGTAATGATTTACAAAAACACTTTTTATTGGGAATGTCACTAAATAAGTCACTGTATTCTGGCTGAATCTTCTCTCCTTCAAGCTAATAATGGACTCTCACTGCTACTAGTTCCTTTCTCAATCCACAATTACAACAATGTGTCTCTGGTTGCTTGATGATCACTTCACTTCACCGGGGATTGTGGGGGTTGGTATTATAATAAATCAAATATAAAATTCATGAGAAAATTAAATTAATGTTGAAATATTTAGAAAAAATGGAATTAGGTGAAAAAAAAAAAAAAAATAACAACTTCCAATTCTTAAATTAAATTATGCAAATCTAAGAAAGGAAAATATTTATTAATAAAATGATTAAACATAGAGTATGCAAATTATTGGGAACTGAATTAAATTGAATTAATGTGATAAAACATATGATCAATGAGTGTGATGAGATTATTAGTGATGGGTAGCAGCTGGTTTAAATGGAAAGAAACAAGGTAAGTGGCAGATGTTCTTACATATGATAAAAAAATAAATAAACAAACATAATTTGAAACATCTCACTGTGTCTCTTAAAGCGTAAACACAGCTGCTATTGTCCAAAAGATTAACTGCTAGGTAGTTTTGGTGGTTCTCGAGTCTCTGGAGGTATTTCAAGTTTTTCGTTTTGATTACATCTTTTACATATTGAATTTTAGTGTCTTCGTGAATCGTTTGTTTTCTAACATACCATGGTGCACCTAGAATAAATCTTAGGGGTTTTCGATTGGAACCTTCGAGTAATTTCAGTGTTGGAAGTTGATGTTGGTCCCCAAAGCTCAATGCCATAAGTCCAAACTGGTTTCAGTATAACTTTATAAATTAGAAGTTTATTTTCTGTTGATACATTTCATGTTCTGCCTAGAAGCCATGACAATTTCCGCATTTTTAAATTTAACTGCAGTCTCTAATTCCAAACAAGTAGCTGCCATGTTAGTCTTCGATCCAGGTGTATACCAAGGTATTAACATTGCTTGTCTAATTAGGTATATTATTTAGTGAAACTGGAGGATATGTTGTAGTAGACAATGTAAGTGTAACATGGTAAGGTTTTGTTTCGTTTATTTTAATTTTCCAATGCTGTAATCAAATAGCTAGGATGTTTAGATATGTTTGTAACAAGTTGGAAGCTAGTACAGGATCTCTATAAAGTAGCCACCATTGTATCTATGTTTTGTGGAAGATCATAAGTATACATAGTATAAAG
Source organism: Stictocephala bisonia (assembly GCA_035578905.1). Classification (NCBI taxonomy): domain Eukaryota; kingdom Metazoa; phylum Arthropoda; class Insecta; order Hemiptera; family Membracidae; genus Stictocephala; species Stictocephala bisonia. Next base: position 3,698 of record JAQJVL010009736.1, on the reverse strand, counting down.
GATAGGACCAAGGACCTAAAGGGACGCCTAATTCTATAGGACACATTGTTGTGAGTGACTCTTGACACTTAATTTGGAATAATCTGTTTGAGCGATATGATTTAAGTATGTTGTAATAAGTATCAGTCAGTAATTACTTAATTTTAAAGAGCACGCCCTTGTGCCACACTTTGTCAAAGGCCTGACTGACGTTTAAAAGGCAGAAGAACAAAATCTGTTATTCCCTATATCTTCTTTCACTACATTCACTAACCTGTGGATTTGTTCAATTGTCGAATGCTCCTGACGAAATCCGAATTGATTTTGAGGGAATAACATTTTTTTACCGTGTAGTCCATGTTTAAAAGATTTGTATAGATCATTAATTTCATCACCTTGTGATAATTCTTGTGAAATTTCCAGTGCAGTAATTGGAAGAGTATTAATCTGTTCTATTTGAAAAATGTCTGCTCCACACTTTATATTTAAAAACAATACAGTTGGTAACCTTGACAAAGCATTAGCATTTCCATGTTCCATAGTGGAACATGGAAATGCTATGTTCCGTAGTGGAACATGGAATACATTACATTACAGTGGCCCCACCCAATCTTCTATGACATCAGAACGACCTTGAATAATGTGGTATACCGATTATGTGGCTAGCTTGTAGTGTTCAATCGATTAAAAAAAAATTTAAAATAGCACTTCCTCTATGTGCAGTATTGTTGGAACGATTAGTATATATCACAGAATATATACAGATACAGAAGCCCCACGCAATGCTAAATTTTGAAACGCGAGATCGCTTAACTCACCGGCCAGATCATACGCGGCGCTAGTGGTAAAAACCGGCCAAGCGCGGTTGCCAAACTGTGGCTGGCCGGCCGGCCCAGCCGGCCAGGGAGAAATCCCTCGCTACGCATCGTCTTTGGTCTCTCAGGCTGCAACAGTCCTGCGTGTATGGCACAAGCAGTCCAACAATGATGCATATGCGGAGTTTAATATTACTGTACATATTTTACTGTTAAAACGTAATATTCATATTAACATTTTTTATTGACAATTATTGTTTATTTAATTCAGTGTCTGCCCTAAACCGCCCAATCTTAGTAATTACTAGAAAAAACATTAAAATAATCAGGTATTCTTTCCTATAATACGGTTTGGTTTCTCTTGTTTACTTTATACGGTGTGGTCTTCACCGACAAGTTTTGCATAACTTGGTGAGACCTAGATTTTGTACACACGAGTAAAAATAAGTAAATAAAATATATGGAGAAATATTTTGCCGTGTTAAGGCCCGTGTAAATGAATAAAGTAAGTGTAAAAGCTTACTATCATGAATGTATTTAAGATAGTAATAATAATAATAATAAATACTTGCAAATTTGTAAATAATAGCCTACATAAATGTTAGTAAAATTATTTTGTATACTTTATTATTTTATTGGCGTTGTCAGACTAAAATTCCATACACGTAGCTTAATCAACTATTTAAAAAATACATTATTTTAAACGTTTCTTCAGGTATTCATCAGTAGGGTGCTATTTTCGCTCAAAACTTGACTAACTGAAAATTAGATAAATATAAAACATAAATAATCCTATTACAAAGAACAAATGTTTTCCAATTTTATCGTGGCTAGGGAGATGATTTCTATAAGTATTATTAAAGCCAAACAACACTGACTAATCACAAATTCTCAAAAATCATAAGACCACGAAATTTGCTATAAACATTCATTATAGGCTATAGACATATACTAAGAGGGGATTTGTCAACAGTTTTTCTCAAAAATCTAAATTAAGGCAGATAACTAATATCCCAATACTAGCAAATCATTGTTACCCTAACAATGAGAACGCTTATGACGTGCACCGTTGACACTGTTGCACACTTGACATAAGAGGTTATTTTTTAACAGTGTATTGAAACAATGTTAAGCATGTAATACGAAGAAAAATAACAAAATTACACGAGTGAGTGAAATGAGCGTAGCCAGTAACGGGGTTTTGCACACTTAGCGTGCTGTGGTATCCCCTAGTTTAAGAAAAAATTAGGTTTTGGATTATTACTATTATTTTTTACAGTTTTAAATGGGTAAAAAATGTTTAAAGGAACATAAATCTCGAATGGGGACAAAGTTTTTGGGAGATTGAAGGCGATAGGTTCCATGCTCGGTCCTCTTAATACCGATACGGCGTCCGCACAATGGTTGCCATCGACGTGGACACTACTAGAGACGTATGGGGTGTTCATGTTGGATGGTAGTCAAGGTTCGGATGTTGTGTAGGGAAGAGAACTGAGTGTCAGACTTGTCTGTTAGCTGAAAATCAGACCAACACTACGTGGTTCGGATTTTACGGAAAGCTGCAGGTCCGATAGTTGCCCTGGCTGTTGGGCTATTAATAAATTGCACTTTCTGAGGAACAGTTAAACTCAGTTAGTAACCAGACTACACTCATATCATCGTTCATATTCGCCTTAAAATACGCACAATGTTGTGTCGGCGTCTCATATGTTAGAACGAATACTGTTTCCTTCAAACTAGATGGAAAATAATATTTGAGGCAAAGTTCAAAGAATGCATCACGTGTTCATCTACTTCCTGCATCCTTTGCGTCTACAAAAAAAAAATTCTGAATAAAACTCAGTCAATCTATATAGTATAAAGCTCGATGTAGTGACTGACTGACTCACTGACACTAAATGTTGAGGCATTTCCCGGCGTCTTACCCCCATGAAGAGTGTACATGAATTGAAGCTCTCTGTCTGAAACCTCCATAAAAATTCACAAAAGTTTACTTTTTCACTCATAAACAATATGACGTCCTTTTTACCTCAATGTCCCCAGTTGAAAAAAATCACTATAAAGTAGTTTTTATTACCTAAGTTGAAGAAAATCTTTAATAAAATGTCCAAACATTCATAGTTCTACACGTGTAACAAACGAGCACTTTATATATGAATTTCAGCTTAATAACTCAAACCTTTGTGATATCGGGGGCTCAAAAACTTAAAATTTTAAAAATGTAAAAATTTTAAAAAACTGATCTAATCTACTCAAGCGAGGTATCAATTTAAAGCCATTTCTCTCCTGAATCCAAATACAATATCTGATTTTGAACAGGATAAATATTAAGGGGTAAATACTCATAAAACAAAACAAAAAACTCCTAAGACCAGTAAAAGGGTAGTACAAAAATAAAACTTACAAGTGGAGCATCAAACTATAGGTATTTATCTCAAAAATTGCATTTTACCTTTACATCTTGGAAGAGACAACGTTTAAGGGTTCTGTCCCCCCCCCCAAATAAAAAGAAGCTCCAAAACCCAAAATTGAGTACTACTGTCAAACTAATACACTCAAGTGGGGTATCAAAATAAAAGTATTTTTCTCTTAATATTAATTTGCCATCACATTTGAGAAGAGTCTATGTTTAGGGATTCCGCTGCCCCAAAAACCAAAATTAATGGTCATACTGGTTAAAAATACTAACGAGGCAGAGGGCCGATCTTTCTCACGAGGCGACATGCCGAGATCCACAAATGGACTGTAGCAGTATCTTGGTGAGGCCGCAAGCCGAACTTTCCCTCGCGATGCCGTAGGCCGAGTTACATAACTGCTTGTAGAAGAGCGTCTTGGCGAGGCCGTAGGCCGAGTTCCTCAAATGGGTCTGTAGTAGAGTGTCTTGGTGAGACCGCAAGCCGAACC
>JAQJVL010009735.1:0-14960 GCA_035578905.1 Stictocephala bisonia | reverse complement strand
GAAACGAGAAAACCGAATAGTCAATAGAAACGAGATTACAGAATTGTCAATAGAAGCGAGATTACGGAATTGTCAATAGAAACGAGATTACCGAATAGTCATTAGAAACGAGATTACCGAATAGTCAATAGAAATAAGATTACCGAATAGTCAATAGAAACGAGATTACCGAATAGTCAATAGAAACGAGATTACCGAATAGTCAATAGAAACGAGATTACCGAATAGTCAATAGAAACGAGATTACTGAATAGTCAATAGAAACGAGATTACCGAATAGTCAATAGAAACGAGATTACCGAATTGTTAATAGAAACGAGATTACCGAATAGTCAATAGAAACGAGATTACTGAATTGTCAATAGAAACGAGATTACCGAAAAGTCGTTAGAAACGAGATTACCGAATAGTCGTTAGAAACGAGATTACCGAATAGTCAATAGAAACGAGATTACCGAATAGTCAATAGAAACGAGATTACCGAATAGTCAATAGAAACGAGATTGCCGAATAGTCAATGGAAACGAGATTACCGAATAGTCGTTAGAAACGAGATTACCGAATAGTCGTTAGAAACGAGATTACTGAATTGTCAATAGAAACGAGATTACCGAATAGTCGTTAGAAACGAGATTACCGAATAGTCGTTAGAAACGTGATTGCCGAATAGTCAATAGAAACGAGATTACCGAATAGTCAATAGAAACGAGATTACCGAATAGTCAATAGAAACGAGATTACCGAATAGTCAATAGAAAAGAGACCACCGAATAGTCAATAGAAACAAAGATCTCGCTTTCTCATTCAATAAATTCTTCTAAAATGATGCAATAGATATTGTTTAATCAGAATACTGACTATGTAATCAATTTGAATAAACCCTTAACCTAACCTAACCTAACCTAACCTAACCTAACCTAACCTAAAGGTTAACTTTATGCTCAATGGTTGCTGTCGGTTTCGAAACTACTAGAGAAGTCTAGAGTGTCCGTGTTGGGTGGTAGACAGTGTCTGGATGCTCTGTAGGGGAGAGAACTGAGTATCAGGCTTGTCAATTAGCTGAAAATCAGACCAATACTATGTGGTTCGGATTCCACGTAAAGCTGTAGGTCTTTAGTTGCCCTAGCTATTGGGCTAACCTAACCTGACCTAACCCAACCTAACCTAATAATAAAGGCCCTTTCTAAGAAACAGTTGATCTTAGTTAGTAATCAGACTATACACATCCACACGCATCCTGCACTTATACAATCTCTCATATTCGCCTTATAATACGCAAAAGGTTGTGACGGCGTCTTGTTTGTAAGAACGTAAGAAGTATAAAATATTTCTTAGTTTTTAATAAATATTTATTGTATTATGTATTTAAGTTTTTATTCTTAATGTAGGCTATGTATCATCGGTTCAAAATATTTTAGTAAATACTTAATCACGGTTCAGTTCGAAAATACTTCAGAATAAGTACTAAATATAAGTTCCTCGCACAGATCAATAGTATATGGGGAATGGGCAGAGTAAGGTTAAGAAGGAGATCTGCCTCTCCCTTAAAAAAAAAAAATAATAATAATAAATGCGCTGCTAAAAATGTAAATACGCTGCCGCATTATTCCTTTTAATGAAAAAAAGCCAAACTGTTAAATTTCTACCCTTAGGTGGAATTATTTATTTCTATCCTTTAACTTAGTTTATTATTTTTTATAATTATTTAAAAAGTAACATCGTAACTAACTTTGTCTATTTTCTATTGTATATACTCGGTGGAATATATTAGGCTAAAAAAAGGAAGTTTAAAACATTTGTTTTTTCTGTTTACATTTAAACTGATGATGCCTTAACCGACGACAGCGCTTTTTCGATTAAAATTTGTGGAATAATTAAAAAAAGTGTTCTTTTTTAATAACATTATCTATGTAAAAAAAGAGTTTCTTTATTTTCCCTGCAATAAAAGTTTCATTATTTGTCCCTGAGTAGGGGCCTCAAAGTTATGTGAAGGTTGTTCGATCAAGTATTATTTTCGTAATATTTTACGAAATAATAAGTGTTACTATTCTTATTAGTAATAAAGTGTCGAGGGAAAAATTAAAAAACTATTCTTTTTATAGATATGGTTACCTAAAATGGCTCACTTGACCTTTTTGGGTACCTCATTCAGACACCATGTGCTATTTTACTAACATTTTGAGAATATGGGGGAAAAAAGTTACTTACCAGCCTAGTGTAAATTAAAACTTAAAAAAGAACAAATTTGTCAAAAACGTGTATAAAATATTTGTATACAATTATCTTTGGCAGTAAGAGTAGTTTTATAATATACAAAAACTTCATTGACAGATTTTACTATAAATGAGGGAGTTTTGTACAATTTGCGGGGTGAAGCAGGCGGAGACAGTGAGGGTGAGAGAGGGGAGGGAACACGTTGATTGTGTTAGTGAGGCAGGTTCTTTGCTACTCTTAGCGCCAGCTGTGGTGAAATCTAGAACTAAATTCCTCTTAGCTCTCAACTGGGTGCCTGGACGAACACATACTGAGGGGTGGCACATACCTATAATGGGTCACTTACGAATAATGTGTGTATTTAGTTAATGGTTTTCAAAATAATTTATCGAAAATTCAATTTTTCAAGAACAAATTTTTATTCAGGTCATAGACCTATTATATAGAGAGATAATGAGGTATTTGTTAAAGACCCCGTTACTATTTTTAGAGAGGTGTCTTCATAAGATGCAATTTTTTTATTAAAGTTTTCAAATACGAAAAGATCTTAAGCAATACTTGACGAATAAATTAATGTTTTATCAGAGAAACTTACACTAAAATATACATTATTCCTACATTTACTTCTGCAATTAAACTATTATTAGGACATTTTTTTAAAATTCTAAAATAAACCATTTCTGATGAAAACAGTGTCTGTGGGTTGAAAGACAAAGAATGCTGTTTAAATGGTGCTTCTATATCATTCTGATACAACAAAAAAATTTGATTTCATTTTAATTAAATAATGATAGGAGTTAAAAACCATAATTTTAGGATACATCAAAAATTTTGATCACAGATTTTTAGTTTAATTTAATTTAATAATGGTTGCTACCGATGTTAATTCAACTAGAGAAGTCTGGAGTGTCCGTGTTGGGTGGTAGTCAGAGTCCGGATGTTGTGTACGGAAGAGAACTGAGTATCATACTTGTCAGTTATATTAACTGACTGATACTACGTGGTTCGGAATCCTCGAAAGCTGTAGATTCCCTGACTATTTGGCTTTTATTTGTTTCTTTTTATAAGGAACATTCAACCTTTGTTAGTAACAATGAAAACATACACTCATTCATCTACACTCATCACACCATTCGCTCCTCATATTCAGTCATATCTCTACGACCGGCATCTAAATAATGAATAAATAAATGAATGGATAAACACACGAATCACGATGAGGCATTTTGAGTTTTTAGTTGACATGTTAAAAAAACAACATTAATATATCCTCAGCGGACTAACGTATCCAGTTAACAATAAAAGGAGATTTTCGAGTTATTTTTGTGTGTTCAGTCGACTTGTCTTCTCATGGAAGACAACCACAGTTTGTCTTCATTAGGTTTTCACACCATTGCATCTAGGGCAACACAAATAAACTCAAAGTTATCTAGTTGATTTAGAACGATTCTTGTCTAATCTAAACAAGCAGAGAGCCACGTTACTGACATTTTGGGGGGCCCCGTTGGGGGGGGGGGGTAAGCTATTTTGGACGTCAGAACCCTCGCAGACCAAACATCTCTCAACCCTTTACTGAACTGTAACTTAACCCGGGCGACGTTTATTGCAACAGCTGATTTACTATGTTTACGGTGCCGTCAGGGGAGACGGTGGCGCGCCAACTCCGCCGCTTGTCCCAGAGGTCTAGATGTCAGTGGATCTCTAAACACACCCACCCAACGGTGCCTAAATAAACGCAGGTATTTTAGTGAAAAACAAACAAAGACATTGAAGTTGTAAATAATAGTAATAGATTATGGCCATTTCCTTAAATTATTAACTCTGCTTGCATTTTCCCGACGATCTAAATGGATGAAATCGATATTAATTTTGTTTGAAAAATAAATGTAAGAGAGAAATAGTACTGCAATAATGAAACTCTAATTTAAACCATTTTAATTATTAGTCATCGTGACTTTAAATAGCGATCGAATCTTGTATGATCTATGACTGAATAGGGCAAAATATATATTAGTAAAACAACAAAGCATTTTTTTAATATATATATAGGCTATATATATATATATATATATATATATATATATATATATACATATATATATATATATATATATATATATATATAGGCTATATATATATATATATATATATATATAACTTACATAAAATATCGAGACTTTATGAATGGTTTTGCGATACGGTTTTTCAATAACTGAGGCGTTCTATCAGCTATATGGTCGGGATGTTGTCTAGGGAAGAGCACTGAGTATCAGGCTTGTCAATTTGCTGAAAAGCATCGACGTGGTTCGGATTCCACGAAAAGTCGTAGGTCCCTGAGTTGCCATGCTGTTGGGCTATTTATAAATTGCTCTTTATAAGGAACAGTCGAACATAGTTAGTAACAAGACTACACAAGTCCTCCAAACCCATCCTACGAATTTTTCTTAAAATTCGTTGTGTCGGCATCACAACTATGATTAATAATACAGCGAAATTCCCTTGAATAAATATAAATCCCATTATATGAGAAAAGTGAAAAGAAAAAAGTATAACAATTAATTATGGCAGATTTTACAGTAAAAATATTAAGTATATTATGGGTATAAATGTAGGGAACATAATTAGGAACAGCGTTTTTTCATATGGCAATTAATAAAGCCCAGCTAAAAAAAAAAAAAAAAGCCTATAAAAACATATGGAACCACCAGAGAGTAATAAAAAATTCATTCAAGCCTAATCTTAGGTTCACTATTGTCCAACAACTCATAGATCAAGGTTTTCTAATGCTCAAAAATAATCAAACATAAGCACATAACATAAGCATAAGTATACAGGAATTGGCAAGTGTTGAAAAAACAGTTTTACAGAACTCTTTTTAAAATTTAAAACTTTGTTATACTTCATGTTTCACATAGCTCGAGATATTTTGTCCAAATTGATTTGAAAAACAGATTTATTAAAGGTCACCAAAATGTTTGGGAATTGTATTTTTGGAACCATCAAAGAAAAAGCTTTTAACTTAACACATAAATACTACAACAAAAATTGTACTTTTTGAAGCGTACACACATTTCTCAACATCGCTACAAGGAGTCAGAAGAAAGTCTTAAATGAAGAAGGCTTGATAAACATTTACGTTAGATTGTACCACTAAACCAAGTACCACTGTACGTGTTTCTCAACACTGTAAGTTTATGGGTGGGTGAATGTGTACAGTTTCCACATTAAAGAAAAAAATTTTTTAAACGATGATGGTAAAATAAAAAAATGATATAGACAAATAAATTAAAGAAGATATATTTACTTAATAACAGTTTAAATAGTGTGAATTTATTTGTAATGATAGCTGATTGTCATTATGAAAATCCATTTATGTGATATTTAAATTATTATTATTTATACACGTAACATTTAACTTATAATGTAAATAAGTTATCCGTTAATAAGTTATAGCTAGAATAACAATAATAAATAAATTTGTGTATTTTAAAATCATACTCTATACATTTATTTGTTTGTTTACGCTTTAAACTCTAGTTTTCCCCTATTGTATTTTTTCTTTAGCTCTTATAGTTGAATATTTTTAATATTACTAAAATTTAATTTGTATGTATTGTCAGTTTAAGTGGTAGAAGAGAATTGCTAGTTCCAACTTCCCCAGATCACAAATAAAAGTAGTTTTTTATTTAATTTCACTTTCATTTCACTCACTTTTTTACCGCCGAGGATTCCACAAACTTTTACTAAAACAAACGAATGGAAATATCGGTATCTACTAGCACAAACATCAGATGATAATAAATAAATACCAATTATCTATAACAAACAATCTAAATATCAATTACGTAAAAAAAGAAAAATCAACACGAAACACTTGCTTCTCGGTAACATTTTGAAAACATTATTTACAAAATTTTAAACTCTGTAGAGGTAAAAGATAAGAATATATTTATACCTCTATCTCAATCGGTTAAATGAAAAGAAAAAAGACTTTATTTGGAGGCGAAGTTGGACAATGGAGTCATCTCTACCACTTAACCTCAAATAAACAAATACAATTTGAGATAAACTAACATACAAGTATATTAAACTCTACACAAAGCAGCATAAATCTGTTTTATATAAAAACGAACAAAAATTAACAATTCTAAAAAGCTAATCAATACAAAAGAAATAGGCACTAACTATTCAAAAATCGAATTCAAAATTCGATCGTTGTCTTAACAAGTAATAATTAAGTAAATTCAGCATTATTCACGCGTTGTAAGTTATGAAATATGAAATAATGAAATAATGATTTATTCCTTCAAATAATACATAATTATGAACAAAAAATTACAACTCTCGGAATTAATCAACCACAGTTTTCCAGTAGTTGTGGTTGATGAGTTCAGTCCATTTACATAATCAACAGATAAAAATGGCTCACTGTGGCATCTGCTTAAATAGTAATAATGATATATTTACATTTATACAGGAGTAATACTACAAAAGTGGACTAAAATATTTTTATATTTGAGACAAATGCCTAAAATATATAAACTATAATACACACAAAATTTATCATATGTACTTAGAATAATATAGACAGAATTAAACAAAACATCGAAAAAAGAAAAAAAAACTATCGACCATCATAACTTTAAACAAAAAACAACAGGAAAACATCAAATGAAAAATAAATACTGTGTTAAATACCTATTTAACACAGTATTTACATCAATTATATAATCTGTTGAAATAGGTTTAATAATGAAAATCGTATATCCCAACGAATACTATCATTTATATTTCAAAAATACAAAAAAAGGAGCAAATCAGCTAATGCGAGATATTCCTCCAATAAAGAACTTTCATGTAAAGTAAACAACCAATATTTTCCCCTTTTGCAAAATGCTTTTAAATTTGGGTTTTCTTTAATATTTGAATTTAGTTGATTAAAATAATTTGGTCCAAGATATAGATAAGAGTGCCTGAAGAAAAATTTATTAACTTTTGGTTTTATGAATAGTCTTTGAATGTTGCTTCTAAGTTCAGGACGCATCTGGTTGAACCTCTATTTTCACTCCTTATATAAAATTGCTTTAGTGTTTTGAAAATAAACAAAAGTTGTAAGGCATTACACCCGTTTGACAATATACAGGAAAAGAATGGTCTTGTCTATTTTTCTTATGAATTAATTTAATAAATTTATTTTGAGATTGTCTTAAATTATTGATGAGATATTTATAAGTTCCTCCCCAGCATAAAATTCCATACTGCAATCTAGACTGAATTAAGGCATAATATAGAGAAATTAAAAGTTGTGTGTGACAAAAGTTTCTTAAAAAGAAGAATTTTCTAACGTTAAATTTAATCTGTCTGTGCAATTGTAATATATGTTTCTTCCAAGATAAATGTTCATCAAGATAGACCCCCAAATATTTGAAACTGTCAACCTTTTCAACTGGTACACAGTTACATCCAGTACTACCCTTACAGTCAATAGAGTGATAATATAGTGGATAGTCAAAATTAAAGCTCTTGTAACCAAAATTAATAAATTTAGTTTTTGAAACATTAACTATCATTTTATTATTAATACATCAGTTTCTCAGAGTAATCAAGTCTTTGTTCATTTCCGAATATACAGTTTGTTTGTTTTGTTTGTATAGTTAAAAGCGATGTCATCTGCAAATGCACTTATTCTTCCAATAAAATGTTGCTTTAGTAAATCATTAATAAAAATTATAAAGAGATTTGCTGAGAGTACAGCACCCTGAGGAACACCCCTTTTTATAACAAGCGGGGCGCTTAAATTGTCTTGTATTTTAACCTGTTGAACCCTACCACTAAGATAACTCTGAAAACACTGCTTTGCCACACCCCTGATACCAATAGATTCCATTTTTTATATCAAAATGTCATGGTCAACTAGATCGAATGCCTTCCTAAAGTCAATAAATAAACCTGATGTTTTCACGTTTTCATTCAAACTAAAATAAATGTTATTGACATAATTCAATAAAGCATCCTCAGTTGATTTTGCTTTTGTAAAACCGAATTGAGCTTCATGTTGAAAATGTATTGAGTGAAGATAATGGATTAACCTTACTTTCATACACTTTTCAATTATTTAAGAAAAACGGATAATAAACTAATTGGGCGTATATTATCAATATTGTAAGAATTTTTCTTTTTCAAAATTGGTACAATTATACTATTTATTAGTATTTCGGGAAAAACACCAGTAGAAAAGCTTAAATTTATAATGTAAGTTAAAACTGGAGCAATGATCTCTGAAACATGCTTAATTAAAGCAACTGGTACTCTGTCAAAGCCAATGGATTTTTTATTTAAAAAGTTTTTAATAATCTTTAAAATTTCTCGTTCATTTGTTCTATCGATAAAGAAGGAATGTGGCAGATCTGGACTGTCATGCATTTGAGTCACTGCCTGGCTATTGTTATCAGTGAGATTCTCAAGTTCGATAAGGTGGGTGTTTATTGTGTCGGCACTTGTTTGCGGATCACTTTTACATTCCCCATCCTCTAAGACTAATTTGTTTACACTTTTACTGTTTTCACAACCTATCAATTGATTTATAATTTTCCATTATTGTCTATTATCCCCATTACAATTATTTATCAAATTAGTGTAATAATTATTCTTGGTATTGTATATATCAAGTTTTAGGGTATTACAAAAGGAATCGTAATACCATTTAAAAACTAAATCATACGGTCTCCTTTTTTTGTACTTTATACAACCTTTCTCTTTTTTTAAGTTTATTTAGAATGTTACTAGTTATCCATGGACTTTACTTAGATTACTGTTATTATTACTAACTGATACATTTCTACCAACGATTTCACTAAACAATGTGTGGGATGTTTTGTAACATTCATTTACGTCATTACATGAATAAACTGAATTCCAATTAACTTCAGATAGGTTAAATTTAATTTTTTCATAATTATATATCAACCTAGTTATATTTTTATTTCTTTTTTCTTTATTGTCTGAAACATCAGCAGTCACTCCCAACATACATTCCTATGTCCCAACATTCCTATGTCAAATATGGCTGTTTTGAAAATTTCTAAATTTCTAAACCTTACAAGAATATGATCAACACAACTTAATGAATTTGGTGTAATACGTGTTGGCTGATCAACCAGTGAATAGAATCCACTGTTAATAACTAAATTATAATATTTACTAACATAATGGTAATCGCTCAATATGTCAAATGCTGACATCACCTATTATTATTGTATTTAAATTTAATGATTGTAATTCCACTTTAAGCTCTTCAATAAAGTTAATTTCAGAAAATCTTTGCATTCTGTATAAACAAATTAAATTAAACTTAAATCTTCCAACTTTTACTTCCAACAATAAACAATCAGCTGTTATCATTTGACATTCCTTCTCAATTATTTCATAATCTTCTCTTACAAAACAAACAACACCCCCAGCACGATAGGATTCATTACACTTACTTATTGCCTTAAAACCAGGTATGTTATATACATTTAACTCTTCACTACTGATCCATAATTCACTTAAAATAATAAAGGACAATTTATTTTGTAATTTATTAATTTCTGCGAGAGACGCATTAAAGTTACTTCTCATACTTCTGATATATATATACATATTTACATTATTAATGGAGTCAAAGAAATTTGTATCTAGGCTAATGTATGATTTGCATGACTGTACTATTTTAGACATTTAGTTTGTTCAATAAGTAGTTAAAAATATAATTTGCTTTTTCTAAACCAAAATACTGCAATAAATAACAAGAAGAAGAAATTATACATTCTCTTAATAGTTTAATTTATATTTCATACATGCTTAACCGTCAAGATCACTAGCCTGCTTATTTTGTAACATCTTTCCCCGTCATTTTTCTTACATAGAAGTTTCCCTATCTGACCCATACATATTTGTAGTTTCTTTGTTTACATTTTCCCCTTAATTGAGCTAGGTTCAGTTTATTTTCTGGCGACAAGTGTTCATTTAAAAATATACGGTGACTTGGAAATGATTTGTTTACCTCGTTTGCTGTCATTCCTTTTTCTTTTCTAACATTCGGTGTTTTTATTCTAACAATAGAAATAAACACAGCTATTATTGTTATAAGCCGCACGAAAAGTCCATAAAAAGCCACGTGCAAAGTGAGATGATAAAATAAAAACACCATATAAAGGTGACAGTATGATAATTTGACCACAACAAAAATTGAAACAAACAATACGATCATTAAGTTATTTAAAACAAAATTTTTGAATCTTTCGAATCATCAAAATAAATTACGATTATGAAGATACACAATTAAATGTAATAATATGATCGTTTTGATTTGCTTATTGCAACTGCAGGCTGAAGACTCCAGCCTCACCCTGCCACGGACACTGACCCAGTCTTTATAAGCTCTCGCTCATCGTACAAAATGAATACTAGAGTGATTCACACTCACTAGTGGGCCGAAGAGTGTTTTTTGAAAGGCGCCGCTTCAATCCAGAAGTGTGATCTGGACGGTCTCAAACACCATTCTGGAAGTTTCTAATAATGACACTATCGCATTTACTAGGAGCTTCTAGATTGGCCGACAACCGGAAGCAATTTCCAATTATTCCTCATGATAAAATATTAGAGACAGTACAACGTCCAATACATTTTTTCTAGTTGCCTTAACTCTTAGTGTACCTTAAACGTTTAAGTTGCTAATAAAATAAGTGTATCTGAGGCTGAATAAAGGCAAATGAGGCAACCTGTAAAAAGTGACTTTAAAACAACATCCTAAACACTACTAAGTATATAAATGATTTACAAGTATAATAGAAAAATGATAAAACTGCATCAAGCTGATTACTAAAGTGGATTTCGATGTCAATAATTGAAAATCGGTTGATTAAAATAATTTTTAGAACTATGTATTACCACAGAAATGGAAACCAAATAAATTCCAGAGGTGATTTGGAGGTTTATGGAACGGCTTTCTTTTAACGTGTTGGGAAGTGTTTACTTTGACTTTTACCAATTATTACGTTCATTTATTATTAAGTCACCTTAATATTAAAATGTTATAAAGATTTTTTACAAAAATATATTTTAAATTACATTTCACAATTATTAGCTCTGACATTTATTCGGTAAAGCTTAAGTAATCCTTATACGGTATATAATACGTGATGCCGTTTTTCGTCAACGCAACTCTTCCCTTATTTCTATATAAATTTTAACGATTGAGGCATCAACATTTTTGTTTAACAGCTGGAAGATATATAGAAAAAGTGTAATTAATTGTAAACCCTGAATGCATCAATAGGTTAAATGTCAAACATACAAAATAAACACGTTTATTTATTTACAAAACAGCTGTTATTCATTTACTAAAATTAAACCAATGTTATCCTAATGGAACAAACAATCTTTCAGGAGCGGATTCTACCTCTTAGGAGTATTTTACCAAGATGAAAATACTTTAGCTGTCCTAATTAGCCTACAATAAACATTCGTACCAAACTTCAGCTCTGTAATATTATTGGAAGTCGTGGGAGAAATAGTGATGAGTGAATGGGGGCTTTCTCTTTTATATATAGATATATGCTAATCTAATTAAGATTAAGTCTTGTATCGATTTTTTCTTTAGTCTGACCTGGCAAGAATATTTATAATTGAGTTTCTTTTTTTAAAGCTGAAATAGTTTTTCTTTCTAAGATGTTTGGTTGTCTGAGAAAATAAAGCTTATTCTTCTTCTCCTTTAAAATATTGAGAAGGTTATGGATCATTATTAATCTCAAGTAATAACATTGGGTGTTCATATTGAACTGTACAAATCAATTTCAGTGAGTGAGCTACTGTAAATAAATTTACATATTATGTTTTGACTTTTTTTAAGGGAAGGCCGATCTCCTTCTTACCCTTACTCTGCCCATTTCTCATAGACTATTGATCTGTGCGAGGAACTTATTCAGGCAGAGTAAGGGAGCGAACCAGTACAGTAGAAGGTGAATATTACTGATAAATATTTCCTGTACAGGCCGGATTCGAGCCAGCGCTATCTGTAACCCAAGCTTAAAGTCCTGACACCTTAGACCGCTCGGCCACCGGCTCGCCCTTAATACTTATTACATTTTAATACTAATGAGTGTTGTCAAAAGTCACGTGTCGAGGTGTCACATGAAGCGTGCACGGGTTGTCCCCTAGTATTTCTTACTCAGGTCGACTTTACATTTTATAAAACTAGACTCGTTTTCATTCGTTTCATCTCACGCATCTAATTTTCAACTTTCTTGACAAACTTCGTTTAACCGATCAAGATGGACGGATGAAAAATAAATCTCCCCCGCGGGGAGAAAAATTTCCGACTGGTCGGCCGGTAGGCGTTTATTTGCCCGAGGTTTCCCAGCGGTCACCGCGGGGCGTCCGTGCTCTAATCCCCTCACATACCCGACATATATTATAACTCCATAATTTTTTATTGTACAGAGCCGGTGGCTCATTAGCCAGGGATTAGACGGGTCGGGGGTCACAGCTAACGAGTTCTGACATCGAATTTATTTCTCTCTCTTTTTACTATTTTCAAGAAGGCGATTACTGCAAGCTTGGGATGAGTCAGTGGCCTTTTCACGGGGTTCAGTTAATTCGACGCATTTATTCTATTTTATTTGTCAGAGATTCCTTCTATAATAAGAAGTTTGTGAACGTATAAGGCTAGTATATTTAGTTCTAGGGGTTATGAGTTATTAATTTCAGAATTTTTATTTTTATATGGAGTAGTTAATGGTGTGTATTTTATGACTCTGATTCTACTCAAGATTAAGTCGGCACTGATGGCACAGTGCTGTAACCTAGCTACTTGGGGACAAAGTGTTTGGGAGATTGTAGGCGATAGGTTGGATGCCCGGTCCTCTTAATACCGGCATGGC
Source organism: Stictocephala bisonia (assembly GCA_035578905.1). Classification (NCBI taxonomy): domain Eukaryota; kingdom Metazoa; phylum Arthropoda; class Insecta; order Hemiptera; family Membracidae; genus Stictocephala; species Stictocephala bisonia. Next base: position 1,824 of record JAQJVL010009735.1, on the reverse strand, counting down.
GCCCGCTCAATGGTTGCTATCGGCGTGGACAATACTAGAGAAGTCTGGGGTGTCCATGTTGGGTGGTAATCATTGTGCGGATGTTGTGTTGGGGAGATAACTGAGCATCAGGCTTGTCAATTAGCTGAAAATCAGACCAGCACTACGTGGTTCGGATTCCACGTAAAGGTGTAGGTCCCTTAGATGCCCTGGCTCTTGGGCTATTAATAAATTGCCCTTTATGAGGAACAGTTGAACTCAGTTAGTAATCATACTACACTCATACAATCATTCATATTCACCTTAAATTACCAACAACGTTGTGTCGGTGTCTCATATGTAAGAATATATATATATATATATATATATATATATATATATATATATATATTAATATAAAGTTAAAAATTAATTAAATATAATTAAATTGAATTACTTGATTTACACTTAAAAATGACCAAAAAGTTGAAACATGTTGTATATTGAATTTTAATAAAAAATATAAGGGTACTCAGTTTTTTAATTTTATTACATCCTAATATATATATATATATATATATATATATATATATATATATATAATTGAGTTTCATCCTAAATGTAGTTCCATAATTAAAGTTACCCTCAGTGTCCTAAGTATCTATGCACTTGGGACTACTTTAATGGAGCAGTTTCAGCAGTTTCGTTCCTCAAAAAACGATAAAAACACGCCTTTCTATTTCAACGATTCGGTTCGTTATAATGATCGTATCGTAAAAATCTAAGTGTTATTTGTTAGACGTAGAACTGTTCTAGTGGACCATAAGTTGGTACATATAATATTTTACATAAACGATCTCAAATTTTTTATATTTTTTAGCATTTTTTTCCCCAATTTATTGTTTTTAATTTATAAATGCCTCCCAACTACTTAAAGCTGTCACTACTATTTTAATCTTACTTTGACCCTGTAATATACAATAACAATATTCGAAACTCCACACAATATTTTGGAAGTGGCCGCATAGTGTTACTGGTGGACTCTGCTTGATTCTTCTACTAATTCTGTCTAGTCTTCTACTAGGCTTACTATTGTCTTCTATACAGTTCACTAATGACTACATTCGCTCATCTACACTCATCACACTCATTCGAAATCCATATTCGCCCATATCTTGACGATCGGCGTCTTATGAATAAATAAATAAATAAAAGTACCTTGGAGTATACCTCGAAAGAATTTTGACTTGGAATGACCATATTAATAATGTTTACTCTAAGTAATTCACAGTCAATTATGTATTGAGGACTTTCTCTAAATACTGCCCTATTCAGATACTGGATGACGGCATATTATGGTCTCATTTACACTCACCTTTCCTATGGACAGGTGATTTGGGAAGTGGTGTAAATAGTGAATTGAGGGTGTTAAGACTGCAAAAGAGGGCAGTCTGAATTACTACAAATTTAAAGAGCAGAGAGTCGTGCAAACCAATTTTAAAACAACTAAAGTTGTTGACACTGCATTGCTTGAATATCCGAGAAAAATCTATATTTTATGCTCAAATTCAACTTGATAAGGGGCAGTGACTTACATAATTATAATAATAGAGGCAGAGATGGCTACCGTACTGGGCAACACAGAACGGTAGTCTATCAACACCTTCCCTCGCATGTGGGTGTCAAACTAATTAACAGCTTGCCAAATGAAATGAGAACTGTTCAAAGTTTCAAAAATATTTAGTCCCGCTTGAGAAACATCCTGTTGAGTAAGACGAGAAAAATGTTTGACGAAAAAAAAATTAATTTCATTGTAATAAAGATTTAATTATAGTTGATTTAATTATTATAATTATTTAAGATTGA
>JAQJVL010009734.1:0-14959 GCA_035578905.1 Stictocephala bisonia | reverse complement strand
GTTATATAGATAATCTACTATTATTTGCAATCAAGGACGAATGCCGAGGCCGAAGTCCGAGGTATATTGAGCGCAGCGAGAGTTGGGGTTGGTACGCGAAGCGTGCAGGGGTGTCCCCTAGTATCAAATAAATGGTACACTTTTGTAATTACCGTAAGAATGCAATACGTAAGTAAATCTATGATATTCTCTTATTTAGCTAAGGCTAGAGACATAATAAATACTGCTGCTTACAACCTGTGTGTATTTCAATTTCAATTGGTTCAATAAATCCTAATTCGTGAAGTAGTTTTTTTTGTTAACACAATTCATAATGTACAATCATAATGTATTCTATCCTATAGTAGTAGTTGACACCGATATTCGACTTCTTGGTGAGATGGACAAGCGTTGAAGAGTTTGGGGTCAGACCGTGTTCGGGAGTCTTCCCCTCCAAATCATATCGTCCCGCCAAAGACTGGTCCCTCCCCTCCGGGTCTGACCCCACACTCCTAGACGCTTGTGTGAGATGGGCACAGCTGATGTAACCTAAAAATGTAACCTACTGTTGAAATAAACAGTTGATAATATTGAAATAATTCATTTTATACACCACAGTAAATTAAGTAAAATGACTAGAAGTGGCAAACTTTATTCTGAATATAGAATACTTATAGAACCCCAGGTTATGAATGTTAAACAAATATACTAAATGCAGGGAAGCCTTGCTAGGCATCTAGTGAAATACTACTTTTATTACGAAAACGCCTGTTTTCATGGAAGAGCCAACATCCACAGAAGCCTAAGCTATAAAATGGCACCAGCTGTAAGTACCGTCGGTAAAATAGACAGTGTTGTCTAGACCGCGGTACTGCACAGTGCCTCCGTTCCGCTCAGCTGTTAATTTGAGAGAAAGTGTCATCTCGCCAAATAAACAATAGCGGTTCCCCATCGGTTACGCGTAATTTTTCGAATTGAGTCACGCTAGCCCGCCATTTTGGATTCGGCTCTCTTTCTCCGTGGCCTTGTTTCTTGACCCCGATCGCAAGGACACTTTCTTCTTCTGCAGCGCGCTGGCTCGGGTTTTCGGCGGGGATTCGCGGAGTATCATTTACATGGGTCCCGTCCACCAACGTTACTCGATACCTGTTTGAGTAGGAAATAAAGAACAACATTTTATCGACGAAGAAAGTTTGAAAATGGAAACTTTCTTATAAGACTATTTGAAATGTTATAATTAAGCCCCAATATATATCTCACAAACAATCCCTGGGCTTAGAAATTCAAATCCCAAGTTTCCAACTGTATGGTCTATAGTTATGCAAGCGCCACATTTATGATTCTCATGTCAAATTTGATGATGAAGTTGGCTCAGAGAGAATTCCATTTTATGTTTTAATACGACACTTACGTCACTATTTTTAAGGAGGCTGAAAAAAATCTTTAAATAATTAGAATATGTATTTGTATAATTCAGAAGTATTCCATTCGTCAATCCTTGAGTATGAATTAAACTACAGCTTAAAGTACACATATAAACTACAGCTTATTGTGAATCGGTGAAGGAAGTTCAGAAATTGTCATTAGTTAATAGCTGTAACAACCAAGAAAAACAGGCTCTCCTTATCACAACACATGTTTTACTGTTATTAGAGTTCTGGTACTCTCTACTGATAACGGACAAGGTATAAGTATATGGAACCAGCCATTAGGATATATAACATGTGTGTTACTTTTGAATATAACCTTAACTACACCCTGCAGGCAAAATTTTATAAGTCATTTTTTTATTATAAATGAACGAAAATCAATATTGATGTTTATCTTCCAAACTTTTTTATTTAACGTACAGGGTGTAACAACATTCCTACACAAACTTTAGGATATTATTCCTTGGGTGAAATGAAGCAAAACATTTAATGCAACTAATGGTATATTCCATCCTATTCCGGTTTCTGTCTGTAAGTGTATTTATTTATTTATTTATTTTTTTTTTAATATTTAAAGTGTTTAAACCCAAATAAAAAAAAAAGATTTTAAAAAGAATACCAAAGTAGATAATAGTTAGTGCTCTGAATATGTATTAAAACGATACCTTGCTTTTGAAAATCAAACAACAAATAAAATAATTTAGAATGATTGTTGTGTGACAAACATTTTAATTGTCATTTAACTTAACCTACCATTTGTTATATTGAAAAATTACAATCCTTTTATAATAATAATTCATTGGTAAGTACTCATTTTTTCTTACCCTACATAATTTAGTTTACTTTTAAATAATAGAAAACATGTTACATTACAATGTTTCTACGTTACAATAAAGCTCATTATTTGTGTCTTCCATTGTTAAAATCTGAATCCATTTTAAACCGTACAGGGGTTATACAAAAATATTTGTAAATTCTTTGTTTTTTATTTGATTTTCAAAAACAAGGTATAGTTTTAATCCATATTAAAAGCACTTACTATTACCTAACTTGGTATTTTATTATAAAACCATTATTATTTTTTTTAAATGTGGTTTAAATGTTTTTAATAGTAAAAAACACAAACAGACAGTAAACTGAATGAGATAGACCAATAGTTACTTTAAGGTTTTTTCTTCATTTCACCCAAGGAACAATATCATTATTGTGTAGAGAGTTTTGTTATACCCTGTATATTATAGTGACTATAAGAACTCACCAAGGGGAGTTTTAAAAATATATTAGCTAAAATAGATGTTCTCTGGAACAGCTGATTGTTGTCATTAGTTACTTTGGTAATCTGACGTTAGAGCGCATAACATATTTAACAAATTCTGTGAAAGTCTAAGTCTACTGTCTTAAATTCAGGAAAAAATGTTTAAATTAAAAAGTTTCTGGCACATATACAACATGGTCTTGCAAAAAATGCCCCACATTTTTAAATCTATTGAGAATCTTAAAAAATTCCATGAAGAGGAAAATCCAGTTTTATTTATTTATTTTGTGTCAAATTTACAAGTTAGTTTTCCAAGTTGACATAACTACACTTTAGAGTTTAGAGGCAATGACTACACTATCTGTAGTCAATGCTAAAGGTTAGGACGCAATCAAGCTATTTCTTGGGAGCACACCTACAGTAAAAACACGACAAATTTAGTCTGCACAAAAATATTTTAACTTTGTAAATATTTCACATTACATAACTTTTAAAAATAATATATGATACACTTTGTTTATTTTATTGTTAATATATTATAAAATAATTCTGATAAGGAGTTCCAATTCAAAGGTTGTTTCATAAAAATGCTCTTGATGCTAATTATATGTATGGTAATATTGTTTATTGGTATTTATTTAAATTTTATTAGTTTATTGAATAAATGTTTATAAAAAGTCCACTGAAATTAAGATTTATAAATCAGGCACTGTTTCAGTTTATTGATCCATTTCATATTTTACTTTTCATCATAATGTTTACACTAATAAACAAACCTAAATAAAAAACATTAACTTTAAATATAAATGTAATACTGCCTTGCACTCAGTAAAATGTTACCATGATATAATACACAATACTTCAAAAGAACCTGGGAAAGTGTATAACTGTTTGTTTCTGTATCTTATATTAATGATGTTATAACAATACCCACCAGCATGTATGGGTGGTTGGTCTTCCTGATGTTGTCTTCTGCAACATCAGGATTTAAATAATTTTACTTTTTCCTAACATTTTGTGTGTATTATTGATAATGTTTTCATATTTAAATGTTTGTATTGTACTTGTTAATAAAAGTTGTGTTTATTTGGATTAGTTTGTAGCCTAAGAATATGCGACTTTTTTATTAAGTACATCTTAGTTTAAAAGAATGTAGTTTGTTTAAGGTTTTCTTATATTTATATAGTTTATCTCTTCAAAAAAAACTATAGTTAAAAGACTAATTTTATGTAATTAAAATGTTGGATAAGGTAAGTTAAGAGTAACACCCAAAGGTAAAAGTATTTTGTATACCTATACACAATTTGTGTTTGTTAAAACATTTGAGGTGTAGAATGCTTGCAACATATCATGAACAATCCAACAAAAATAAAAAACATAACCTAATAAATTCATATTTAATTTTATTTCCAGACAAAAAAATTTGGAATTTTTCCTCAATCAGATTTTGTTATGGACCATTAACTGTTTATAAATGTTTCTAATTGGCTATTTATCAAAATATTATATATTTTGATAAATAGCCAATAGAGAGAGTACCTTATAAATAATTTACACAAGTATTGAAAGTGATATCTTGAATTTGAGTGAAAAGATTGAATTGTTAATATTTAAAAGTCATTTAATTGATTATTACGAAGACTGAATATTCTATTATTCGCAACACATCCATGAGGTTGAGTATAAACAACTATTAGACACTGGTGGCGCAGTGCTGTAACCCAGCTACTTGGAGACAAAATGTTGAGGAGATTATAGGCGATATGTTCTATGCTCAGTCATCTTAATACCAACATGGCATCCGCTCAGTAGTTGCCATCGATGTGGACACTACTACAGAAGTCTGGGGTATCCTTATTGGATGGTAGTTAATGTTCAGATGTTGTGTAGGTAAGAGAACTGATGAGTGTCAGGCTTGTCAGTTAGCTGAAAGTCAGACCAACTCTAGTGGTTCGGATTCCACGTAAAGCTGTACGTCCCTTAGTTGGGCTATTAATAGATAGATCTTTCTGAGGAACAGTCAACCTTAATTAGTAACAATGACGAAATTCGTTCATCTACACTCATCACACTCATTCACCCCTCATATTGCCCATATCTTGTCAATCAGCGTCTTATGAACGAATAATAAATAAAGTATAACTTATTAATGTCCAATTTGCAAATTATTATCTTAAGAAAGAATTTTAAAGGAAATAAATCTTTTTGGTTATCATTAATCCAACAAATTATTTAGCTAACTGAACAATATTAACAGATTAACAATATTGAACAATACTGCTAAAACTTGCATTCCAAGAGGATACAGAAAGGAGTATATACTAGGATAGAGTAAGGGATCAGATGACCTTTACAAAGAGTTTAATGCCACAAAAAATTTCAACACAGTTAATCTGCTCCTGCACTCTCTACACAGTGCCTGGAGAGAAACATGGGTTCAAACTATCTACAACAAGATACTATAGTCCAGCCGTTCTAACTTTACCTCTGAGGTTTGTGGGCTAAACTGGAAAATCGATATAAGCAACGTCACATCCAGACCACCACAGCACTCCTCTAAATTTTACATCCGGTGACTCACAATTGGGAATAATGTAGGAAGGTACAAATTTATTATTATTATTATTATTTTAGTGAGAATTAATATCTGTTTAGTGTTCAACTGGGAAGTACTTTTTTTACTGATTATAAATGTCAAATAACTAAGTCAATCGACAAATTTTAACTGTTTAATTTTAAATGTTCAAGTTGAGCAGGCTGGTTTTCGCCCTGGCCGAAGTTGTTGTGACCAGATCCTGGCTCTGACAACATACATCAAGAATGGGTTTGAAAACAAGCTAAAAACATCTGCAGCTTTTATTGATCTCACAACGGCTTATGACACAGTATGGAGCATAGGTTTGTTATTAAAGTTCTACAGCCTCCTTCCCTGTCCCTTTCTTTTGCGGCTTCTTGAGTCAATGGTTAGTGCCAGGCTTTGTGATCACTTGCTATTTAATTTTTATTTTTATTATAATGTAATGACTATGACTTTTTTCCAAGATAAAACTCAGCTTTTACACAATTTTAAATTTAAAAAAATTGTAGCTGACAAAAAACCATACGATGTATATAATATTAATGTAATATCATAGACCCTCTTTCTATTATATCTCGAATGTCTATGTATAATATAATAGAAGGTTATAGAAGGTCTATGGTAATACTGTACAACGCGTGTTTTTATTACTATATCCTAATAATTGTATAGCTCGATATAATTATGTTCTCATCAAACATTCATGACTAAAAAAATCTTTTCAGCTGTTTAAAAGCCCAGGGCCGACCCGTCTGATGGTGTATGTGACTGTTAGAGGTGTGCTAAATGAATACATTCCAGTACCTGATACAACCGATACCGATACTTTTAAGTATCGGGTATAAATATCGGTTACAAATATCGCTTTAAATATCGCTTTAGCTATTAGTTAGTATCAGAGAACTTTGGGCATTTCAATGGCCATATACACAATCAAAAACAAATATTTGTATGAATAATTATTATAGCTATCACAAATAAACAATTGACAGTTCTTACTGACAGGAAATGTTTTTCATAGTGATTAACTAATTCAACTATCGTAATAATTAGAATTGGACAGTGGTTGGATACAAATAAAATTCGTTTTAACAAGTAAAGAGGTACATTTAATGGTATCTTGTATTTTATAATATAATATACATTGTATATATATTTAAGAGTAATTGACATTAAACTACAGATATGTCTCTGACTGAATTAAACTTTAATTGATTGACTAAAAAGTGTTGATTACAAAATTAGTTTACTTCAAATTCATATTCAAAAAAGTTATTTCTTTGACCTTTTTTGTGGCTAGGCATGTTCTTCTTTTAGAAACAATTAGTCCTGTTTTTGAAAACACCCTTTCGCAAGGGACAGATGTAACGACCATGTTACAATGTGTCCTCACTAAATATGCTAAATTAGGATAAAGGTGTTGGTTGTCTTTCCACCACGTCAACGGGGTTTCCTTCTTATCAAGTGGGGTGTCTTCCAGATATCTCTGAACTTCTTGTATAGCTCGTGACGTTGCATTTGTTACTGGTTGTACTTTACTAATCGCTTCTGCGTAGTCATCCCAAACAGAAATTTTCTTTTTCTTTTCTGGCTGTTTTGGAAGCTCAAACACGTTTTCTTCACTTTTCCCTGAGATTTTTTCTTTACTATTTTTTTGTTATTAGAGCAGTTACCAATTCAATCACTGATTTCTTTTTTGACTCAACTGTTGAATTATTTTCAAACATGTAGTGTTTGAACCTTGGGTCAAGAAAAGTTGATAAAGTGAAGGATTTACTGTTTTCTAGATTAGGGAATCTTTTTGTAATATTATTTAAAAGGTTTATGGCAACATTTTTTGCTAAATCTTCTTCTGACATGTTTGATAGCTTAGTAACTGATGATTTTAACCCTTTGGTAATTGGAATGACTTTACTCGTTACTACTATTTGCTCGCTACTCTTTTCTTCTGTAACTTCTGCAAAAGGCTCTAAAATTTCACAAAGTTCTATACAGATTGTCCATTCATTATTTGTTAATGGCAGATTATCTGAGCATGATAAAGCTAAGGCATGCTTAACGGCATCTTCAAGGGAAGCGAAACGCTCCAACATAAAATAAGTGGAGTTCCACCGTGTCACGACGTCTTGTAAAAGCTTTCTTGGTGTTTGTACACCATTTTACTCTTGAAATTTTGTAAGCTTTTTAACAGCTGCATTACTACGCTTAAAAAAATGTCACAATACTCCTAACTTTTTGTATTACACCTTTTACATTTGCTTGTTCCAGAGCATCATCTACCACTAAATTCAGTTTGTGGGCGTAGCACCCAAAATGTTTCCATTTTAAAACTTTTATAACAGAGCTACATATGTTGAATGCATTATCAGTTACAACAAATGAGACTTTATCAGTTATCCCCCATTTATCAGCAACACGAGAGATCTCCACTGCAAGATTTTCAGCAGTGTGTTCACTTTCAAATTCAAAACAATCGAGTAAGACTGTCTTCATTTCAAAATTTTCGTTAATGTAATGACCAGTTAATGCCATATAACTGTCATTAACAGAAGACGACCATGAATCGGTAGTTATACAAATGGTTAAAGCATCTTTGTTTAGTACATCAAGCAATTCATTAGAACTCTTTTCATACATAGCAGGTAATAAGGAATTTGAAAAGTACTTTCTTGACGGTACTTTGTATCTAGGAACAACAGTTTTGAGAAAATTTAAAAATCCCTTATCTTCTACGATGCTGAATGGCTGAAAATCCCATACTATCATTTTCATTATTGCATTGTCTATTCTATTTTTTTCATTGAAGGTAACGTTTTTTGGAATATATGAAGTTAGAGTACTTTGTTTTTTAATACAAGGAACATTACCTGAGTTGTAAATCTGAACCTGAGCAGAACATTCTGAGGTCGAAGCTGTTTGTAAAACTAGGCCATCATGAAGGGCTGGAGTTGTAATAACATTACTATTTTTCCTATTTACAGTTGTATGTTCAGCTTCAAGCACTATAACTGGTGTGATTTGTATAGGTAATGGTGGCTGAATGCTGCTTGGCAAAGATACTGTGGGGTGTTTTCGCTGTAAATGTTTTTTTTAATTTGACACAGTCCCTTTATAAGATAGTTTAACTTTACATAAATTGAACGTGGCACACTCATTATTTAATGGAGTGAAAAAAGTCCAAAGTTCACTAGTTTTTTCGCTTTTCTTCCATTGCGATCGCCAACACTAGGTTATCTATGTAAATAAAAATAATTATTTACTAAACACTTGTTACCAACAATATTTTCATTAGGTTAGGTATTGTTAACTTTTAAATTTACTACAGTGGAACCTCGATACCACGAATCTCTAGGGAATTGAAAAATATTCGTCTTATCAAGGTATTCGCGATAACGAGGTTCGTGTTAGCGAGGTTCAAATGAGTGAGATTCGTGTTATAGAGGTTAGCATTTTATACGGCGACAAGTTGAAATGTAATTCCAAATAAAACATACGTGAAATACATACATAGTACTGTACATTTTAATTTACAAATTAATGACAGATACAGATACAATTAATACATTGGAATATAAATAGCCAGCACAAAAAAAGTAAAAGGCCAAATGAGTATGACTTAGTAAATTACCTAACCTAATCAACATTTTGAAATACAGTAGGCCTACTGGTAGTAATTTAGTAAACATAAACAAAGAGTAACATACGAAATTGTACAGTAGTATTGTACTACACTGTACTATATAACAATTGATTACAGTGTTAACGGCAATTTAAATTAGTAAGTTTAACAATAAGAGTAGGGTAATATGAATTACAGTAATAAAGTAAATTACTGAAATGTACAGTAATCCAATCTAAAATTTAAATTACTGTAATAATTTCGTAAACATACACAAAAGAGAAACATATTAAATACTAAAAGTGACTACTGTATTTACAACGATTTAAATTTGTTAGTTAGTTTGACAATAAAAGTAGAGTAATATACGTACATAACATACTGTACTGCATACAGGAATACAATCTACAATTTAAAGTTATTGACGTGATGAACTTGATTTGAAAAAGTCATAAATTTTGGACTGTTTAGCTGTCTGTATTCATGTGGATAGTATCCAATGTGGAATCCAAAACATTTATACACTTTACCAACTCATCACTTTAAAAAATCCTTTTTAGAAAACAAACACTTTAAGACATTTAGTGATTTGCGGGCGTCTTGCACAGTGTATTCGCTATTGGATTGCTGGTCATCTTCGCCATTGTCCGCCTCTTCATCTTCCTGTTCCATCTCCTCATCAGGCTGTGCTTGTAGGCCTACTGAAGATAAGATATCATTTTCTGTAACCTCTCCACAAACTGCAACGTCATCATCGAAAGTTACAAAATCTTCAAATTCCAACTCCTGTAGGTCCAGTTCGTCCCTAACTTTTGTCCAATCTCTTAGTGCAACGTCTATTGGTTGAGGAGTAGGTTCGTCCACATCTTCTTCTATAATCTTGAAACCACTCTTTTTAAAACAGTTTGAAATTGTGGTCTTGCTTACATTCTGCCATGCCTTTGTTAGTATGGCATCGAGTAGGTTGATTTTAGTTGGAGAGTTGTTATCCAAGTCACTAAGAAAACGTCGCACAACTTCCTTCCTGTAGTGACTTTTAACATTCTTTATTATATCCTGGTCAAGTGGCTGTAGCTTTGATGTGGTATTTGGAGGTAAAAATTTTACCTTTACATTAGACATTTGAGGAATATCACTATGGGCTGTGCAGTTATCAATCATTATAAGAATGTGTTTATTTTTCTTTTTCATATCCTTATTTATGTTAGAAAGCCAGGAACTGAAAATATCGCCAGTCACCCATGCCTTTTTATTTGCCACGTAGTCTGTTGGTAAGGTTGTTGAGTTTTTAAAACATCTTGGTCGATTAGATTTGCCAATTACTAAAGATTTCAATTTTACTGTCCCTGTGCTGTTTGAGCCCAGCAAAACCGTGATCCTCTACTGTTTTTATCCTCTCTTTACTGTTTTTACCGCCGTGGCAAGGTTCGTCTTTAAAAGATAAAGTCTTATCGGGTAGGCACTTAAAAAAGAGTCCCGTTTCATCTGCATTAAATATATCGTGTGTTGTGAGAGGTTTTCTATCCAATTTTGGCACACTGTTTCATCTACGCTTCCACTTTCACCACACAATTTTTTGAATATAATATCATTCCTCTTTTTAAAATTATGGAGCCATCCATTATTTGCTCTAAATTTTGTATGGCCTAATTGTTCAGCAAATTGTTGTGCCTTTTCGTGCAAAACTGTTCCTCCAATAGGCACGTTTTTGTCCCGACACGTCTTCAACCACTTTATAACACATTCATCAACATCCACAAACTCTCCATTTTTCACCCGTTTACACTTCGAAGAAAGTCCACTTCCGCAATACTTATCCTTGTTTTTTTAAAATTGTAGCTAAAGTGCTTGCTTGAATATTAAATTCTTTAGCTATCTCAATTTTCTTTTTTGTGGGGTTATTTTCAACCGCAGCAATAACCTTCCTCTTGAAATCAATACTTAAAGGTGTGCATTTATTCTTTTTAACACCATTGGACATGCCCGCCATATTCACTAATCACTGACACAACACTACGTACAAAGAGAGGCTAAACTAAAGTCAATCGGAACTGACAGTACAGTCTCATGACAGACGGAAGTTAGTTTTCATGTCTTGACATGAATGAATTGGAAATATAAATACGTCTTATTGAGGTTCCACCCGTGGGAATTCGTCTTATAAAGGTCAGATTCATGTTATAGAGGTTTTTGGCTGTTGAAATTCGTGTTATAGAGGTTTCTCCTGGTCTTGGAAAGTGGAATAAAATTCATCTTATCGAGGTAGTTATATTCAAATATTCGTGTTATAAAGGTACTTTTAACATTGAATGTTATGGGCAATTCAAGGGGATTTTTTAAATATATGTGGTATCGACGTTTTCGTGCTATCGAGGTTCGTGCTATCAAGGTTGTACTGTATATAAGTCTTATAATTAATAATTACACCTTTTAAATTTGTTTAAGGTAATATTAATATAAGCTGAACACGCATTAAATAGGAAAATCATGAAAAAATTACAAGTTATTAGTCAAACTTCATGAATATGCAGAAAAAATACCTATTTGTGATAGTAACTGTTTAAAACCGGATTTTAAGGAAACATTTATTTGGATTTGTAACATTAAATTTGACTACTTTACTTTTATAATTAAATGTAAGTTTAACTTGTACATGTCAATATACAGTATAAAATGTCAGTATTGTATATGAAATATACAGTATATAAAATACCAGTAACAAGTGTTTAGTTAAATAACACAGGTCTGAAAAAAAAAAAAAATTTTTGTCAGCTGCATGAGATATTTTTTCTAAATACTATGTTTTTTTGTGTGCTAAATCTAAAAATAACAACCATTTTCCTCCAGCACGTATAGTTTTTTTGCAATTTGTGGGGAAATAAAATAATAAAAACACTATAGTTTGGTTAATACAATCATTTAAACGAATAAATCAATATTATAGAGTTCACAGTTTTATATTCACTTGTTTTCTTCATATGTTTTGTGAAATCTTCTTTTCTTTTCATTTATACTCCTTCGAACTCGCTTTCTTTTTTCATTTGTTGTGTCCCGCTTCAGCATCCAGCAGTAGTCTGCCAGCATGTTTACATTCCACCTTCCTTGATATCGTCTCTCAATGTCACGGACATCCTGATGGAAACGTTCCCCTTGTTCTTCACTGTACGCTCCCAAATTTTCAGGAAAGTACTCAACATGAGAGTGTAAGAAATGAACTTTCAAGCTCATATTACATCCGAGCTCTTCAAAAGCAGCCAACATGCGTTTGACAATCGTTTTGTAAAGAGGGTCTTTGGAGTTCCCCAGAAATTTTTTTACCACATCCCTGAAAGAGTTCCATGCTTCTTTTTCCTTTTCATTCATGTTTTCGGAGAAAAGAGGATCAGAAAGAAGTTTCCTGATGTCAGGGCCCGTAAAAACCCCCTCTTTCAACTTGGCTTCAGAGAGTTTTGGGAACTTGGAGCACAAGTACTTGAAGCAGTCCCCATCTTTCGGCAGTGACTTAACAAACTGCTTCATAAGCCCCAGTTTTATGTGAAGAGGTGGGAGCAAAACCTTTTCAGGTGGAACTAAGGTAGTGTAAACAACATTTTTTTCACCAGGAACCAATGTACGCAGTGGCCAGTCAGTTTTTCCCCAGTTAAAGTCTCTGGCTCGGCTGTCCCATAAACAGAGAAAACAGGGATATTTTGTGTATCCAGATTGTTGGCCCAACAGCATTGTTATTATTTTAAAGTCTCCACAGACCATCCATTCATGTTCATTGTATTTGATTTTCTCAAGAACCACAGCTAAATTTTCATAACTTTCCTTTAAATGAACTGAGTGTCCTAAAGGTAGTGAACCAAACTCATTTCCATTATGCAGTAAAACCGCTTTAAGACTAGTTTTAGACGAGTCTATGAAAAGGCGCCACTGAGATGGATCATATTCAATGTTAAAGTACTTCATAAGTCCGTGAATATCACTGCAATAAACGAGATCACCCTCTTGAACAAAAAATTTAGTAACTTCTTTTTCCCGGTGTCTAAACCAAGCAAATGTTGTTCCAGGCGATAGCAAGTTTTTATTTTTTAATCTTGAACCTAGAAGTTCGGCAGCTTCTTTTGAAAGGCCTAGGTCTCTAACTAGGTCATTCAGCTCGCTCTGCGTGAAAGGCTGCGGTCCCTCATCTACAGAAATATCTGAACTGGACTCGTCTTGTGAAAGAATAGGGTTTTCGTCCTCTGAACTACTAGGAACATCATTTAAACTAGGAGTTGGAAGTGGAACTGGTACTTCAAGGCTATGAGGCACTGGTCGAATAGCTGAATTTAGGTTCGGGTATGCTATTTTCTTTTTGTTTTTAGAATTAAAACCTTTTACATCTACGGAACAAAAATAACAGTCAGTAGTATGATTTTGCTGCTCACGCCACATAATTGGGATTCCGAAACGAAATGAGGTTTTCTTACCCTTATACCACAGACGGAGATCTTCTTCACACCTTCTACACACCTTATGGGTCTTGGTCACCAACTTTCAAATTAAAATAAGCAAAATACACTTTCTTCACAAAATCACTGATATTTCTTTGCTGACTTTTAATAGTATACTCTCCACAAATAAAACAAAAGTTATCAGGAGATATAACACAACCTCTATGAGCCATGATTCACTAGAAAAGCAAGAGCACAGTCACAGTTAAACAAAGAATGTAGACTGAGTGTGGGCAACAACAACACAGCAAGCACAGACTGGAACTAACTGATCATGTAGCAACACGCTCGTACATGAAAAAAGGTTGCTATTGCTCTTTAACCACTACAAACAATCTAGCAAACGTGTAATAACAAGCTAACCTTAATGATAAGATTCCTCAAGTAGCTCTAGTAACCAATCAAACATGTTGGTACGTGGTGAGTTAAGCTGCCTTAAGTGCAAGTATACAAAATGCATCCCTCCACTACTTCAACCCCCACCCCCTCCAACTCCCATTTTGTATTTAAATTAAAATTAAGTATTTGTTAAATTGGTATAGCTTAAAAGGAATAAATCGTTACTAGATACGAGTTTAACTACATAAAACAACTATACCAAACCAAAGTGTAAAGGAAATTAATATATATTACTTATATAATAAAGAACTGTAATTTGCAAGAAATTATGATGTGATGGATTTTTTTTGGCAATTTTCCCGGTTTCAGCACGTAAAAATACATATAAAACGGGCAAAATATTTCATGCAGTTTTTTGGTTGCAGACCTGTGTAATCAGCTAACTACACACGAACAAATGAAATGGCTATATAGGACAATACTAATAACTGACGGCCAGACAGTTCAGTCAGTAGTCAGTCACTGTCAACTGTCAAGGGTATTGCAAAAGCCAGACAAGGGGATGAACATAAAAATATTTTTCCATTTCCGAGTATTCCGCATTGGGCTTTGGCCTTGACGTTCTTGGCCGACCTGGTACCAAAGAATACTTTAGTATTCATGAATACTTTAATATTCATTGCCGTTACGCAATAGATACAGATACCTAAAGCGATATTTAAACGAATACTTGTATTCCCCCGATACCAACGAATACTTTAGTATTCGCGAATACTAAAGTATTCATTGCCGATATGCAATAGATACAGATACTTAAAGCGATATTTAAACGAATACTTGTATCCGATACTTTTGGAATTGTGTATCTGATACTTCTGCCTGCGTCATGTAACCGATACAAAATATCGGTTACGAATATTTCTTCCCACCTCTAGTGACTGTGTAACTGAATGCTGTCTGCTGCTTAGTGCTTATGTCTAGAACTAAATGTTCTTTGAGATTTTATGTAAAAGTACTGTATTATTAAGGCTTCAGTAATTAAATTATAAATAATTTAGGTAATGTATTTTAATAACTATTAAGAATTTTTTCAGTTACAATTCATGGATTATCATCATTTAGGTTAGATTGTTAACCCTTGGTATGACATTTTTCTGTAATGGGTAGGCGGTTTTTGCCAATTTGCAAGCGTTCCTTATAAAATTAATAAAAAATAGTAAATTGTAATAAAAATACTAATGTTTGATATCAATATGTTAACAAGAATGTAGGCTTGTTTTT
>JAQJVL010009733.1:0-14961 GCA_035578905.1 Stictocephala bisonia | reverse complement strand
AACCCTTTATCTGAGGCGGGGCATCACTTCCACCCCATTTGACAGTGAGAGGGTCATAGGGCATCACAGCTCTTTAAACATTTGATAATTCCAAGACCAGCGGGTTGTCTATCTGTGGTATCTCCCAAGTCCAGACCGACTGGTGAGACCGCTTCCCTTTTTGGACGGCACTAACTTTCCCCATGACGAAACTGGAGTTCGTGACATTAGGCCTTAACCATATTTTATTGCTTTGATTCCGTAATAAAAATCAACCCCAATATGGAACCGCAAGATACATAAAAATGACCACATTTTAAACGTTTGAATTGAAAACTAAATTTGATACCAAACTATAATTAGCCGGACAGTAAGCAACATGTGTGTTATATTTAGCGAATTAGCGGTTCCAGCAGCAGAGTGGTGTCGTTCCTCCACTAAGCTGCCTGTCTTCACGGGCGTGACTTACTTACACCTTCTTGTGTTCAACTTCCGCAACAGTTATTAGTTTTAAAATAATTGTACTGAACTGTACAAGTTTGTTTGATTGCTATTTATGGTTTATATTATTATTCATTGTGTTATTGCTATTATTAATTGCTATTTGAATAACAAATGATTATTTGATTTAATCGTTCTAATCTTCACTCGTTGGTGTTAATTACACCAACCAATGGTCACTGCTGCTAATTACGTAATGGGCGGGGCTTGTTATTGCGCCGCTAGCACGCAGCCTTCCACCATCCTGGTTCCCATGACAATTTGTAATTGAGTGAATTACACATTGGGGGAAGAGTACTTCCCTATGTCACTTCCACAACTCAGTGCATCACACTCGCAGGAGTGCGTTCAGTAGGTCGTTTTCTAGGCGGCCTATCTAAAAACAGTGATTGACAAGTGATTGGCCGAACCAAATTATTTTAACACTTATTTAATGAGGCAGCAAGATATAATTAAACCAATTGTCGTCGTATTCATAACAATATGGCAGACACTTGCTCGCTACCAAAATATAACGGTTTTTCCCAAAAGATTCAAAAACGTTCTATAATTTAGTTTATGTGTAGGAAAGGTGGGGGATAATTTAATTTGTTCCTATCCATACTGGAGATTCGGTTCATGCCTTAGCCTTTTTTAGATATATATGGTTAACCTTGCCCTTCAGTATCCCAGAGACTCCCGTATTGATACTAGTACATAGTATATAGATAAAATGTTCATTCTGTGATAATGCCTTCAAATAACTTATCAATACACACTATTTAGTATAGGGACATTGCGAATTTATCCGTCTCCAAAATTTAAGGCTACATTTAACAACGAATTGTATCAGGACAGCTACAAAACTTCCTCTGTTAAAGTTAAAGAAGGTCTTATTTTACCAGGCGAAGTTAGGGCCAAGAAGCCCTATCCAACACTTAACATGGAGACCAACGACTTAAAGGTGACTTCCGAACCGTCCGTCATCAGTGAGTGGGAGGCATGCAAGGACGGGGTCACTTAGTCGGGTCACTCATCCAAGGAACAGCCACGTTGTTGCTTGACGCTGTTATGTTGTGATAACATCGGAACCCTCCGTTCAATGTCATTGGCATCTTCTGCTTGTAGCATTTTTGTATCTTTCAAAGTTTTCGCTACCCTAATTAAGGAAAAAATCAGAATTCACCCCTAAAGAGGTTAGTAAGTCTATAGTTGCTGTTCGTAAATTATTTTTAGTGAAAATAAACCTTCATTCTAGATTATAACTATTTTTGAGTCGTTCGCAACTGAAAAATGTTCGTAAAAAATGGTTTGTTACATGTGAAAGTTATATCATTTGCTACATGAAAAATAATTTACTATTTCACATATGAACTCTTACGTCATCAAGTAGGCCTACTAAAATAGCCTGGTACATTAACGTCATACTCAAAGATAAATAAGTTAGCTACCACAACTGTAAATAACTATTACTGACTAATACTAGTTTCCCCTTGTTGTTATCAAAGTTGTGACGTTACATTAGGTTAGGTTACATTAGTTTAGAGGTTAGGTTAGGTTATGTTAGCGACCTTCTATATACCAATATTATACGTGAGGTCTGTGGTTTTACCACCGTCTAAATATTTAAGTATTTAAAGTGGAAGATCCGCCAAAGTAACAGTTTGTAAAGACTTGGCAATAATTGGCTAGAAAGGCCATAAACAGCAAAACTACGTCGTTTTCACGTTTACTGCGGCATTTCTTTATAACTGTTATACCCACGATATAATTGGAGTTGAGTGCTTGGAAATAGTGCATTGGATACAAACCAGATCTCAGAGTAATGTGCAGGAAAAACTGAATAAATAAAAAGACGAACCAAGTCGGTTGTAAATAAAAGGGCAAAGTTTTATCGGTTCCTGGGACCAGATTTATAGTAGGTATATTTATTGCTGAAATATGAAGCTTAATTGAGTCAGTTTATAGTTTATGCCAGTTAAGCTCTCAATTAATGGGCCGTGATTTTTATATGCGTCATACATCATGGAGAACAGTCAAATGGACTTGGTAATTTAATTTGCCATGGAGCTAATCCTTGTGAGCTACGTAACTGAACACTTCACTAATATATAAGGTGCGTTATCTAACAATACATTTATCTACTGTTGCGTTATTTATTATAATTTGTTCATTGATTTTACTCAAACCTTTTTTAATGTCCCTAGAAGACAATGTAATTTTAAAAGTTAGCATAGGCAGATTTTATGTTAAAAAACCCATAATTTATTGAAAAACATATTAAGCAACAATATTAAAAAATAAAACGTGTACATATAAAATATTTTAGTTTGTGGCATTTAAGGCAATATTTACTTATTACATTCATAATTGTGATATTAAAATTAATATTTTCCCAAACAATTAATTTAAAACTATTTTTGAGACAAATTCCCATAATTATCACAAGGGTTACATAGAAAAAAGAACAGAATGCATGACAGCAAACAAAATATTTTGCACATTATGAATTTGTGTTATAACTATTTAAAAGTTGTTGTACCTGTAAAATAATCTTTTAAGGTCACAATTTTGCGTATAACCAGTTTTAGAAACATCCCAAAGTACTGTTCCCCAATGAACTAAAAATGTATGATAAGTGACAAGAAATAACAAAGACATAATTTACTATAGAAGACTGCATCAAACAGTAATAAAATTATCTACACAATCTCTTCAATCACTTACTTATAAAGTAAAATGCAATTATAAAATGCAAATTTGTTTATTTCACCACGCACAGGTGTATTTTCTTTGATTGGCGTCTTAAAATTCATACATAAAGTCATTCTGATACAAAGAGACTAAATAATTTTGAATCGAACGGCCGATTGTTCAAAGACGTTTGAAGAAATGGTTTCCCAGTATGTATACAAGTGCCAGTGTGGTAGGTATTTACCAAGATGGTGGTATTATTGAATACTCTGTGGTGGTATAACATCTGTACACAGACCTAACAGGCATCGTGATGGTCTCAATTACGATCAATATAGAATGATATTGCGTTTTAAACATTTTAAACAAAAAATATTAAAAAACTAATACATATAACTTAAATCTTGTGTTGGCTTTCTGAATTAGAAGGAAGATTCAGGGAAATACAGTTAGTATATAATATAATAGTAATTCTATGGACAATCATCACTCGCTGGCAGTCCAAGCCACGTATGTAGCTATTTATAAATCTGCTGATCATAGTTTGGAGTAAAGTAAGGTGACACTGTGGGTCACTCTTGCAGTGTCATACTGTCGGTTCCACGTTCACCTGTGAGTACAGCGCTGTCATGAGCAATGTAAATCACCACGGTATTAGTCACCTAGAAAACATCAGCCCACATAGCGTTTATTGTTTTAATAATAATAATAATAATTAACGTATTAATATAATAACGTACAATTACTAACGCAATAATAATAAAAACCGGGACCTTTAACGTATAAATACACAGTAAAAAGGCTCTATACAAATTTTACTTTAACGTTGTAAGCATAATTAAACCATTATGAATGAAAAAGTATCGGGTTACAAAGTGATATATAATTTATTTACATTTTTTATTGACGTTTGAAGGTATACAGCGCCTGCATCGCATCGCCATGTTTGTAGCGGCAACTCGGTGAACACTTGCACGGCTTTGTAATATGGGTAGTAGCCTTGATTATACACGCACCGTGTGTGTGGTGCGTATATAATCAAGGGTAGTAGCGAGACGTTCTGTACTGACAGGTGAACGTGAAACCAAGAGTAGTAGACGACATGATACATTGTAGACACGTGGTGCTAAGTGTTCTAGATGAATGATCAGACTATATATTTATAAGTTGCATCAAGAATCATATACATTATTTTATGACCTTGAAAAATAATCTGAACTCATGACCCTTAATTATTAACTCATGAGTATGTTAATTATACATATTGAAAAAAAGAGTGTAAGAAAAACTAAGGAATTACATTATTGATAATTTGAAAGCAAATGATAATATTAGGTTGGGATTTCCACCAAGAACTCAATCAGTAACATTAAATAACAAACAACTGGACATAAACATTACGAAGAAAGAAACGTCTAATGATAGCTTCGTTAGAACAGCTCTGTTCAGGATTTCATCAAATGAATGCTGTATTAGCATAGTGTGTTATTTCAATGTGGCATTAGATTGTTGTATCACAGCTTTTTTAGTGTTTACTAGTGCTTCACTACATGACCAAAATATAAACTTGGTAAATAGTGTTCTGACTTACTTCGCGTGTTCAGTATAACGTAAAAAACTAAAAAATAAAAAAGCTCAACTAAGAATTTAAGAAAATCAAGAACAAAAAACTCAACAAAATTCTAACCAAAAAGCTCAATAAAAACTAAACTAAAAACTCAACAAAAAAACACTTAACATAATCCGTAACCTAAAAAACTAAACTAAAAACTCAACATGACTGACTTTAGCCTGTTTGGGAAAATGTAACTTACTGAAAGGTTTATAAAACTGTTTTAAAAATTATGCCTGATTCTGAACCATAATAAATGGTTCCAAAGAATTGGCATAAACTTTCCCCCATATTAAACACTTAAAAATCAAAACTTTGAAATTTACCAGTTTGATGTTTTGCCATAACTAAAAAAACTAGTCAAGTTAGAGACATGAAGTTTTCACTAAAATATTCTAAATTGTAATTCCCATCTTTCCCGAAAATTTATTCAAAATCGTTAGAGCGGTTTTTGAGAAAATTCCATTTTTGTATGTTTTTGTCTATAAAAATTTAAAAAAAACTAAAATTTCAAGAGTGAAAAAATAGTCTGGAGATATTGGCTAAAAACACCTACATTCCAAATTTCGTTAAAATCGATCAATCCATTTGGTCTCCAGCGAAGTGCACATTCACACAGGCAGACACACATACAAGACAGACATCACAATTAAAAAAAAAAAAAAACCACTTTTTGTGTTCAGGGGGCCCTAAAATGGATATTTAAACCAACTTGTAAAAACATTTTTTGGACGATCACAATACTTTCTCTATGCTAACGCATATGGGACAAAGTGAAAACCTTCAGTTTCATATTGTCGTAACAGCTGATATTAAACAAAATTATTGTTGTATTAATAAAAGTAATATTCATACAAATAACATGTTAACCTATGGCTTATAAACTAAGGAGAGTAATTTAGTAACAGCTATTGAACAATATTCTTCATAATAAAAAAATTCTTTAATTTCATCAACTGTATTTATGTTAAATACAATTGTATGTATAAACTCATAAAATGTATAAAAGTTAAAAAATATAAAATACAATGATATTATAAATTAATTATTTCTTCAGTATTCTTCATTAATTCATCAATTTCATATATAAACAATTTTCTGTTAATATTTTTTGTTTGACTGGGTTTGAAATTGTTATAATTGAAATGTTCTAAAGAAGTTTTCAAATACAGTAGTTGTTTGGATTTATATTTATGTAGATTATATTTGTGATCTATGATATTTATATTGTTTAATTTCCAATTTATTATTATTTTGGGTGTCATGTAAATACCCACTGATTTTTTTCTATAAAGTATATGTTTTCTGATGTTTATTAGTGAGTTGTAAACTGTACGTGACGGAAATTACATAACGTTTACGTTCAATGAGTAGTCTGCGTTACTCCACAGATCGTATTGCTTTTTTAATAAACAAAATATAACGTTATAAGATTGATGCTATAAAAAGTATTCCATAGCTTAATTGACTGTGAATGTAGGCGTAGTAAACTATTAGTTATACTAGAACATCAACAGTAACAATATTATTATTATTTTTAAATAATTAATTACTTTACTAACGTTTTTCATGATATTGTTATATGATTATGCCAATCCAAATTACTATCAACTTTAAATACTAAAAGCGACAATAGTTTTCTAATAATATATTTTGTTTATTTGAAAAATGTATTTATAGATATTGAATTTTAATAACATTGAGGCAGAGTTAGTTAGCAAAGCACCACTATTTCTTTATCTGTTATTGAAGAAAGTGTTTATAATATATCTTCACAGGTGATTCCACTGATATTCAATCTCAAATAATAAGCATAAAAAAAGCATTCAGTTTTTTTCGGATATCAGATTTTCGGCATTATCATTTATACATATTAAAAAGAAAAGGTCCCAAAGAAGAACCTTGAGGATTTCCAAACTTCTTGAGAAAATTATACAAAACTCTTTTACTTTCACTGATGATATTTAAAATACACAATACCTTAATTTATTTAGTAAAAATTAAATAAAACTGTTTCAAAAGACTATTTCAATATCAAAAGATGATATGAGGTTTATTATGATAATCAAGATATTTTTTAATGAAATCTGAATAAATCGCTTGTACAACTGAACAACTTGGTGTACTAATGTAAGCAAACAGCTGTTACAGTGGACAAGTGAAGTAAGCCTCCTCACACTTGACCCAGTGAGTGCCGCCGTGCCCATCTACGGTCAACTCAAGGCCACCACACTCACTTTCCAGCTGAGTATGGCACTGGATGACGATTGCTCTCCAGTTAGCCAACCAACTTGTAAAAAGATTATGTTCCACTTTGTCATTTTAAAGGGCACGTAAAACAGGTTAACTTCTTGGAATACGGCGAGGTTTTGTGTGAAAGGAGAAAAGCTTATGTTATGAAGGTAGGAGTAAGTTTGCTCATCGAGTACCAACAAGTATTATATTGCTGATAATAATTACTGTGCATAATACATAAAACTCTATTAATTTGGTTATTTGAAAATATCAGTTATGAACAGGGTTTTCTATTCATTATCATTTGTAAGACGCCGATCGAAGAGATGTGGACGAATATGAGGAGCGAATGAGTGGGATGAGCGTAGATGAACGAGTGTAGTTATTGTTATTAACTAAGGTCGATTTTTCCTCAGAAAGAGTTATTTATTAACATCCTAATATCCCGGACACTAAGGGTCCTATAGCTTTACGTGGAATCCGAACTATTTAGTATTGGTTTGATTTTCAGGTAATAGACAAGACTAATACTCAGTTATCTTCCCTACACAACATGTGAACTTTACCTACGGTAAAATCCAACATGGACTCCTAAGACGCCGATGGCAACCATTTATCGGACGCCGTATTAGTAGTCTACTAAGGAAACTGAGCATAGAACCTATCGCCTTCAATCTCCTCAAAACGTTGTCCTCCAAGTAGCTGGGTTACAGCACTACGCCACTATGTGAATGTATATCAGACAATTCTGTTAGAATATCCTAAGGTATTTACGGTGATATTTCCCTGCTTAACTAAACCAAATAAATCTCCATTTACAAAATAATAAATGTATGCGTATCTCAATAATTTAACTGTGTAAAGTCGTTTCTTACGAAACATTGTGCAATACCTGGACTTCGACCTTGAACTGAGATTGCTCTTGGAAAACTCATAGTATTTGTTACGATTTACCTCTAATCATAATAAATAGCTTCAGGTTGTCTTATAGATGATGTATGAAGGAGACTTGTCTGACTGAGGAACTAAAACTTGATGATCAGAGTTGTTAAAATTCTTGGCTAAGATCTTATTTTGTTATTGTGGTAATACAAATACATTACATCTAACATCAAGACTTTTATTGCGTAGCTACCTTGTCAATATATTCGTCGCTAGACGTAATTTGCTGTCGTTTACATAAATAGCTGGGTTTTATTCTCAATCTTGCAAATTCATATCTGATTCTCAGTGGAGGAATTTGGAACACGCACGCAAAATGACACGCTTTTATTGCTTAAGATATTGAATTCAGATACTCAAGTTAAGTGTAATGATTGTAATTCCGTTGTCCGACTGCTCGTTAGTATTTACGTTGTTATAGCATCGTGTGTGCTATTTATCAACTGCAAATAACTCAGCGACCTAACAGAAAATAATGAGATTTGTAGCGGAGACGAGGTTCACCTGCAGAAGCGATCTTCTACGTCGATGCCCGGTCACACAATTTATCGATATAGAATCAAAGATGGCTGCATGGCTTGTGACACAGACGCTGCTATCTGTGGCCATATTGTTGCTTGTTCGTCCTGGTAAACGGTGATGAAGGTGTAAGCGTGACTTCCGTCAAGAGACAACTATCTGGCGACAAATCGTAGTACAACTAAGTACACAGCTGTAGTAGACATTGATTTAACAAAATATCTACGACTATCGGATTTTTATTATAAACCCCTGGCTTTGCGGCGCTACTGTATTTACAAAACAACCGCTAAAAAACATCTAATCACATATTCATGTTCAGTGTTTAATATACTTTATAACAGTACCAACAGGTTTCAGTTTTTATTTTACGCGTACAATTTTATACCAGTTACAACTAAAAAAACACGGTTTTTCACGCAAATTTTTGAAATTAGTGACTTTGAATTGCCATTTGAAAAAAAGTATCGAAGATTATTTTTTCTTGTTCACCAATTGTAACTAGTGCTATTAGGTGTAATATACTGAAATTTCATGATGAAATAATTAATTGTTACTACTTTATTAGTTTTTCGTAGGTGTTGTTATTTTTGCACTGAAAAGAGGCATTTCTAAATCTAGTTTGTTTCTACCGATTCTATGTCTTACTAGGGAATTGGATAACACGTTGTCAAAGTTAATAGAATTTAAAATAATATTAAATGACGAAAATAATTTAAAATGTTTTGGATGTGGTGCGGGCTGCGTGTTATGAGGCGATGGACAGTCTGTTGCCGATAACAATGGAGCACTGCGCTGCATTGCTGCTATAATTGCAAATAAGTAAACGATTTTGAGTCGGAGTACGTGCGTGCGCGCGCGTGTGTACAACTTAAATTGCATAAAGACTTACTTAAGTTTCACGTTGCTTGCAGAAATTGCATATTATCAAACTACTGTTCGGTTATTAAGTTACAGTTATTGATCAAACCTATCACATATGTTACTGTCGGTGCCATCACCATCTTGACTTGAAGAGTCGTTTAAATTAATTATTAAAGCCCGATTGCTATGTCCACTATATATTCATTTTTACGGTAGTAGTTCACGCAAGTTTACCAAAGAATTTCAAAAGTGTTGTCCATTAAATCTGATGCCATTTGACAAACGGCAATAACAAATGTTCTATTAGATTTTGTGACCTCATTTTTAATATATGCCCACATCAGTTCGATCGCATTCAGTTTGCAATCAAGCGACATGTAAACAAATTAATATAATATCTTTCCCACAGTAATATATTATTTGTTTAAAGCACACTTTAATTTGAAATGCACATTTGAAGGAAAACTATTAACAACAAAATTAATTGTAAGTTGGAACGATACGCTCAAACAAGGACTGCTTGATTAAATTCTGAAACTAAAACGACAGAGGTTATCTGGTAATACATTACAGGTTCAGTTATTAATGAACGAAAGTTTTGTAAATGGATATCTGTAATCGATAAGCAATGATTCACTTTTGTACCTAAAACCATAGAATATAGACTGATATATGTCTATATTCTGTGCTAAATCGATATAAAGCAGGTCTGACGCTCAACAAAAATTGATCCACTACAAACAGACTGTACAGTCCCCGCTGATCATTCCAGCCGGCGAGCCGTAAAATGTTAAAATTAAAACTGTAAATAAAAATACTTTGAAGGTTTATTATGACCATTCTGATAGTGTATTGTGTTTAGTCAGTTGTTGTCTTTATTTCAGTGAAAAAATTATTTCTGCATTCGAACATACTAAGGAAGTACAAGGAGCATGGAAAAAAATTAATAATGAAGTAACGGTTAATTATTTCAACGTGTAATTTCAGTATACTTAACCTAATAGCACTAGTTACAATTGGTGAATAAGACAAACAATAACCTCTGATACTTTTTTTCAAATGGCAATTCAAAGTCACTAGTTTCAAAAAGTTGCGAGAAAACCCGTATTATTTTAGTTGTAACTGGCATAAAATTTTTCGGTCTATAATTAATTCCCGAGATATAACGAAAAACTACTTTCGCCGTGAATCGTGATTAGCGGCCATTACGCGATCATTATAAACACCAACTAATGACCTCAAAAACCGAATTCAAATACAATTTCATTGGCAAGACGGCCGGCAAGCAGTCCCTGAGGCCTTGCACTCGAATTTAACGCAAATCTTGAATTTTTGTGATGGATATGTTAGTTTAGGTTTGTGAAAAGTGTTTTTATGGGTGAACATAGTATTTTTACCTAACCAATTAACCTACATAATTGTGCTAAGTTCAAAAAATACATTATATGCCAAATATGTGAAAAATAATACATTTTTAAATAGATTTATTGAACCATCTTCTAAAATTAAGTTTCCGATTTTCCGGTGAAAATCACGTTTTAAGTGCAATTAAATGATAACTTCTGATAATCTAACTTAATTTTAAACACCTTGAAACAGTAAATTTTAATAATTTTGGGGTGACTAGAAACTGCATAGTTACCAACATTTTAAATGTTATATAATATTCAATCTAAATATAATTTGATACAGCATTATTAGTTAACCACAAAACTACAATGAATTACTTTTTATTCAACAACGTAAGGGCAATCAATTGAATGTAGCCTATACTAAACATAAAAGAAAGCTGGTTACGTCTAAATATGTGCGATGGACATAATCACTTAGACGTCCATCGCATTCGGACATAATCACTCCGCATTAAGGTTTTTTTTATTAATCCAAATCTAACAATTTTTTTCAACCACTCAAGTGGTACCATCAGCAATGTAGTTGACTCTGATATTGTTTGCGTATAGATTTTTACCTCAAAAGTAATAATAAAACTTAGTTTTGCCACAGAAGCACGTTCTCAATACGCTCGATTCTAGAGGATGCGTCTATTTTTAAACACATTGTTGCGAAACGTCAGGCGCACACGCGCGTCGAGTCATAAACAAAACAAACAGCTGAGAAACAGATGACGGCTTCAAGCAAACAGCTGATTGACTTGGGATTAACTGGATCGCTCGCACTCATCCGCATTCTTCCAACGCAGCTGATGGACGCTAATTGAGTATTATTTCAGAATTAATTGTAAAAACTTGACCACAATAATAAGCGAATGGTGTTTCTTTATATAAAAATTTAAATAATAAGTTTATATATGCCTTCAAACGAAATAAATTGAAAGGTCAAGGAGCTGAAGGGACCTCACCAAAATTACCATTCAAGAAAAAATTGTAAAAAAACGATAAAAACATTGTTACAATTACTGTAACATTTAAATAATACTATTTAATATTATTAGTTAATATAATAGCTATAATAGTAAATATGTAAATAAATTATTCGCTAATATTAAACGTGAAAACTGACAAGAATTTATGGACTGTGAAATTTCAATAAAAATGGCAACGGCGAGAAAACTTACAAGGAAACAGAATGCTGTTATTATTAAGAACTATCCTAGATTTACATGTTCGTGCAGGAATTTACATGTTCGTGCATGAATTTGATGTAATTTTCTGTTAAAGTGTGCCAATCAGGAGTTAAACTGCAAATATAGCCTAAGTTATAAAATCTGTAAATATGTTCCACTTATCAAATTCTGAAACTAATTATTTCCTAGTAACTAGGCTAATCTAATTTGACTGATACAAATAATCCTGACTTTGCATTGTTGACTTTTATGTAGACTACATTAAAACACTCGGTGGAATAATTTTGATGTATGAACAGTTTCTTTACACTTATTATGAATTATACACAATTAAATCTGTGTGTTGGTAAGCATTCAATATGTGGTTTTCATTGATAAATTTAACTTTTTAAAGGATTTAAAAATCGGAGGTGATCGATTTGATGTGTTTTATTTTGAATTGAATATAAACAAAGTTCCTCTGAAAGTGGATTACTTTGATATAAGAAGAATAACAAAAGTTCGATAAACAGCCCCCGGACGAAAGCTGTCGTCGAGTTCTCTGTTCTTCAGTCGTCACTTCCAGGGGCTACTTTACTGACTGATAGTTCAAGCCGGTGTTTACCAAAGTTCGTAGGAAGTAGAAGACCTCAAAGACCGGGGAGAGGCCAGGTGGTTGCCAGATGAGTTCCTGGCATCTGTGTCCAATGTCAACCACCCTTGGGCCTGCCGGGGAGGGTGCTGCGGCTTCGGAGAGCATAGAGACGGTGGCACCGGCACATCACATATGTAGGCTCAGCCACTTGTCAATCGACCTAAAGGGAACGGCTATAATAAAACAAAGATATGTATGTGAATTCATCATGACAGACATTTTGACGACAACACTGTAGTTTCTATTCTCTAATAAAAATCTACAAATTCCCTCGAAGATAAACTTGCTATTTGTATTAATTACTAAGATTTCATTAGTATTCCTCCAAGCACTCTTATTACAATATCGTGACTGTTCTGAAATATGTGGATATAATCTAAAATTAAAACTAATATAAAGAGTCATTTAAGATATTTTAGTATTTAAAAAATACAGAATTTAATTTAAACTGAATACTTTGAGCTCTGCGAATTTACAACTTGCAATATTTTACTAAATGAGAATTCTCGTTGTCTTCGTTGTAAAATTAGCTTTTTATCAACCCCACCAAACTATAGGCCTACTTTTATTAAATTAGAATTTTAATTAAGGTCACTACTGACTAACTATGAACAACGCCAGAACGTTATTTATGCTTCTTATAGTAACGTCATATACATATACTAGCGTCATATACTTATATCCCAGCACATTACTATCTCCGGATGTATCTCGTGTGATGGGTGATTCCCTTTCCAATTCAGTTCAAGTATGTTTGATGAGTTATTTCGTGTCTGTTGGTCTTACTTTTGTCACTAATGTAGTCTATATATAGGCCTAACCCTGCACATTACTTGTACGATCTCCGGATGTATCTCGTGTGATGGATGATTCCCCTTCCAATTCAGTTCAATTATGTTGGATGAGTTATTTCGTGTCAGTTGGTCTTACTTTTGTCACTAATGTAGTCTATATATAACCCTGCACATTACTTGTACGATCTCCGGATGTATCTCGTGTGATGGTTG
This sequence comes from Stictocephala bisonia, assembly GCA_035578905.1. Classification (NCBI taxonomy): domain Eukaryota; kingdom Metazoa; phylum Arthropoda; class Insecta; order Hemiptera; family Membracidae; genus Stictocephala; species Stictocephala bisonia. Next base: position 1,411 of record JAQJVL010009733.1, on the reverse strand, counting down.
ATTCCCCTTCCAATTCAGTTCAAGTATGTTGGATGAGTTATTTCGTGTCAGTTGGTCTTACTTTTGTCACTAATGTATATATAACCCTGCACATTACTTGTACGATCTCCGGATGTATCTCGTGTGATGGATAATTCCCCTTCCAATTCAGTTCAATTATGTTGGATGAGTTATTTCGTGTCATTTGGTCTTACTTTTGTCACTAATGTAGTCTATATATAACCCTGCACATTACTTGTACGATCTCCGGATGTATCTCGTGTGATGGATGATTCCCCTTCCAATTCAGTTCAAGTATGTTGGATGAGTTATTTCGTGTCTGTTGGTCGAACTTTTGGCTTTAGTTTACCTATAACCCTGCACTTTACTTTTATGATCTCCGGATGTATCTATTGTGTTGTGTGATTCCCTTACCATTCAGTCCAGGTCTGTTGGATGACTTACTTCGTGTATTTTGGCCGTTCTGTTAGCACTGGCGTATATATAGCCCTGAGTCACTGCCGTTGCGTCAGTCGCTATACGAAGCCCCAGTTGGATACACACCTAGCCATCGCCTCCTATAATGACGCAAAATGTGATTCACTATATAATACAATTACTAATCGGATAAAAGACTTTCGACTGAGGAACAGTCGATTTGTGCATTACTGAATCAGCACTGTCACTTCCTATGACAATATCCCTTAAAACATCACATCGACAAACCCAAGTCAACATATTAATTAATTTAAATGATGATTAAACACAAAGACGTAGATATATGATTCTTATTTTGTTGTACAATTATACAATAGTATTGGGTTCATTTTTTGTATTTATATTTCTGTTTCATCATCCTCGTTTGGAACTTTTTCCATGTCCCACTAAGAGTTGGCCATAAACCGGATTCAGTGTTCCTGTCCTGGTTTCCTGCTGGCACGAATCTATTCTTCTTAACCCTTAATTGGTAACGTGGGGGTTAGGAGTACCCCCACTGTTATTATAATGGAAATATTTATGTTCCGGTGTTGGCAGCAATGCTGAAGTTCCAGGTACCTTCATTTGACCTTCAAGCAGTCTAGAGTTCATTGGAGTCAGAAACCTCAACGTGTTTGTTTGTCTGTCATAACCTCTCAAAGTGTTTGGGGTGTCATTTTACCCCCACGTTACTAAATACGTTCTTTTTTTCACCAACTAAAGTCTTCTTTATTTCTCTTCAAAGTAAGTATAGATTGTTTTATTTATGTGTAAAAGTACAAAATAACCTAAGCTAAGTGTACTAAAACTTATAATGATTAGTTTGAGTTGATTTGTGAATTAGTGATTAGATAAGTTATGTGCAACATACTCCACAGCAAGAAGAACCAACCGCTGGCCCTTAGTGCTCTTTTTTAGGGCCCTAGACATAGCAGGTATAAATAGTTTTGCAATA
>JAQJVL010009732.1:0-14963 GCA_035578905.1 Stictocephala bisonia | reverse complement strand
ATTCATGGTATGTAAAGATCAACATTCATACCAATTTTCCTGGTTTTATCTTAAATAACCTTTGAGATATTAAGTTTTTTAGTAAAAAACACATACAGACAGATAGCCGGAGGTTAATGGAGCGAGATAGTCGATTTGTAAACACATGACATTTTTTGTTTGCTTTAACCCAAGGAATGAACCTCCAGAAGTTTTGGCTGGGTTACTTACGGGACACCCTGTATATATATATATATATATATATATATATATATATATTATAGTCCCTCATAAGTCCAACCCTACGTCCACGTCGTGAGGGACGGGCAACGTCATTAGTAGGAGATTGCCTGTGGGGGCGATGCCAGCGGGGACTTCGTGTGCCCTGGTACCTGCAAGGTTGCTGGTAAGGCTGCACAGGAACTTTGAAAATGACGGCTAACAGGGCTCTGGTGAAGCTGCGACAGGCCTAGCAAGCCGGTAGTGGATTAAAATATGCTTTCAAGAATAAACACAGCCTCGGAAAGGACGGAATTAAACGGCAACAACTTGGCAATCATACAAAGATCAGATTGGGAACAATAAATTTAGTTACGTTAAGAGGTAAGATGGAAGAAGTGGTGGAGGTGATGAGGAGAAGAAGTTTGGATATATTGGGAATCAGCGAAACAAGATGGAAAGGTAGGGGAGAGAGAGAGGTGGGGTTTGGATATAAGATATGGTGGTCTGGAGGGGAGAATGGTAGGAGAAATGGGGTGGCAATAGTGATGAGCAAGAAGATGACGAGTAGTGTAATAAATGTTGAGCCAGTAAATGACAGATTGATTAAGATCACAATTAGGATGGGGAGAGAGATGATGGATATAATACAAGCATATGCACCACAAACAGGATGTACAGAAGAAGAGAAAATAGAGTTTGAAGAGGAGCTTGAAAGACAACTAAGAGAAGAGAAATCTGTGATAATTGGAGATATGAATGCACGAGTAGGAATGGATAGACAGGGATATGAAGAGATTATGGGAGGCTATGGGATAGGGGAAAGGAATCAGGAAGGAGAGAAGTTGTTGGACTTATGTTTGAGGAATGAAGTGATAGTGGGAAAACACGTGGCACGCGAAGAGGGAGAGTCAGAAGTTCAACTAGGTATAGTTGGAATGGAGAACACCCAAGTTTGATAGACTACGTGTTAGTTAAAAAGTGCTTACAACCTTTTTTGATAGATGTAAAAGTTATACCAAGTGAAAACCTGGGGGGGGATCACAGATTACTGATAGCGGTGTTTAAGTGGTTCAAAATTGGAAGGGTTGCAAGGTTGACAAGGATTAAAACATGGAAATTGAGGGACAGAGAAGTAAAGGAGGACTTTGTGAAGAAATTAAGAGAAAAAGTACCCAGAGATGAAAGTAAAACAGGAGAGGAGGAATGGATAAGATTCAAAAAGGCAATAGTTGAAACAGCGGAGGAAACGTGCGGAAGAACTTCAGGGAGGAAAAGGGATAAAGAGACACCATGGTGGAACGAAGGAATTGCGGAAGCAATTAAGAATAAAAATAGAGCTTGGAGAGAGTGGTTTAAGGAAAGGACAGATGAAAAAAGGGAGCGATGGAAGAGACTTGACAAAGAAGCAAAAAAGATGTTAAAGGAAGCTAAAGAAAAATCATGGAAGGAATTTGAAGAAAAAATGAAGTCAAATTTTGAAGGAAATAAGAAGATCTTTTATGGATTGATAAAAAATAAGACAAACCAAAAGAAATGATGACTAAAGTAATAGATGTGAGTGGGGAAATTAAATGGAAGGAGCAGGAGGTGTTTGGAAACATGGAAAGATTATTTTAAGGAATTGTTAGAAGGAACGGAGGTGGAAGAAGATGGAATGGGAGAGGAGATGATTAATACGGAAGACGATGAAAACTTAAGTATAGGAGAATTGGAAAAAAGCGGTAAGGAGATGAAGGATGGAAAGTCACCAGGAGAGGATGAAGTGACGGTGGAGATGATTAAAGCGGCAGGACCGATGGGAATGCAATGGTTATACAGAGTGATGAGGGGGATATGGAAAAGTAAGAGGATACCAAAAGACTGGGAAATGGGCATAATTGTACCAATTTATAAAAAAGGGAACAAACAGAAGTGTGAGAATTATAGGGGGATAACCCTTTTGTGTCAGAGTATGAAGATCTACGAAAGGTTACTGCTTCAAAAAATAAAACCAGTACTGGAAGAAACAGGAAGAGAGGAGCAGTGTGGATTTAGAAGAGGTAGGTCAACAGTAGATGCGATTTTTGTGATAAGGCAAGTGCTGGAAAAGAGATGGGAGTATGGAAAGGATACAGTGATAGCGTTCATAGATTTACAAAAAGCATATGACAAAGTGAAGAGAGAAATGATTTGGGAGAATCTGAGAAGAAGAGGGATAAAGGAGGGGATAATTGAAAGGATTAGGAATCTTTATGAAATATGTAAAAGTAAAGTAAGGATAGAAGAAAAATTCACGCAATCCTTTAAAACAGAGAGGGGTGTAAGACAGGGTAGTGTACTATCACCTTTTCTTTTCAATGTGATCATGGATGAAATCATTGCAGGGGTTCAGATGGACAGAAGAGCTGAGGAATTGAAGGTGGTTGCATATGCAGATGATGTAATGATATGGGAAGAAAGAGAAGAAGAGTTGGAACGAGAGTTGGCGAAATGGGCAGAAGTGGCAAAGAAGTATGGACTGAAGATGAATGTACAAAAATGTAAGGTAATGAAGGTGGGAAGAATGGATGGAGGAAATGAAGATATATCAATTCAAGGGAATGTCCTGGAAAGAGTAGAAGATTTTTGTTATTTGGGTAGTACAATAACAAGCAAGGGTACGATGACAAAGGAAATAGGAAAAAGAATTTGGAAAAGTGGACAGTTTTTCAATCTAGTGAAAAAGATACTATGGAATTGGAATATTGGGAAGGAGGCAAAATTGTTAATGTATAAAATGTATTACCAGCCAATCTTATTATATGGAGCGGAGACATGGACATGGAATAAAAGTGACATCAGCAGATTACAAGCAGCGGAGATGAGATTCCTGAGGGGAATAGAGAAGGTTAGTAGAAGAGACAGAATAAGAAATGAAGTAATCAGAGAGAGGCTGGGAGTGATAACATTACAGGAAACGATGGAAAGAAGGAGGATACAGTGGATGGGTCATGTGAAGAGGATGGAAGATAACAGAATGCCAAAGATAGCCTTGGAGAAACAAGAGGGAGGAAGGAGACCGAGGGGAAGGCCGAGAGGAAGATGGATAGACCAGGTGTGGAGGGATGTGGAGAGAAGGGGACTTCGGAGGGTACAGGTGGAGGAAGAGAAGACGTGGAGAGACAGACGGAAGTGGAAGAGGCTGTGTCAGACGACCTGCGAAAGCGGAAACGTTGACTGATGATGATGATGATGATATATACATAAACAAGTTTGTTATCTGTTACAGTTTTAAATGACTACAAATCGTAAGATAAAGTTGCTTAGTACCTAATTCAAGCTAAAACATCAATTATTGTATTATTTTGAAGCCAAGGATTTAAAATATCAATTCGGTTTGTAGCAATGACGAGTAATGTTTCTAAGAATATACTGTTCATAGTTATATTTACCAAGGAGATTACAATTATACCACGGAAAACTGCAACATTTCAGATTCAGGTTTGAGTTGCTAAAACAGCTTGTTGAATATTTTACTGTTAATACGAATAAATACGAGTGTAGGATAAATTTGGATGACTTGAACAGTCTAGTTACTATCTAAGATTGAATTAGGCTCAATCTAGCTAGATCAGGCTCTAGAAAAAACTAAGAGCTATTAATTTTAGCTACAACTCATCCCAGTGAATGTTTGTATTATTTCCTACTTAGCCTTAGTGAAATTTCATATATTTTCTGTGAATAATCTGTTTCTTGGACCAATCCATTAATTATAACTAAACGGGTAATATTAATATTATAGATAGTATAAAATAAAATTAGAAGATAGTATAGTAAAATAGTAGTTTTTGTATTCTTATAAATTGGATTCTTCTGTTTCCTGGTGTGGAACACTGAAAAGAGAAACATGTACTTTGACTAAATTCAATGATACAGGCCCTAAAAATACCTTACCTGCCAAAGGATTAATGTTTTTTAGGAACTTCTATAAATATATGACATTTTGCAGATCTTGAAATTTTTCATAAGTCTTTCAATTAATTCTTTTTTTCTCATTAATTAATTTCAATAATTTTTCAATTAATTATTTCTTAAGTCATGGATAAACAGATTTATTGAAACAGTACACATCCAAAACGATGTCCAGTAAACTTTTACAGCTATTGAAATTAATGTTGATTTTTTTTTAAATTTGCATAATTTTAATTCCTTTTTCCTTATTAGACATTTTATTGCATATGGGGATTTCAGAAAATTTTAAAACTCTGCTCAGACAAATAAATGTTGACCTTATATCTGCTTTTTCAAGTTAAAACTTTCTTTGCTAGCATGTACATGGATTTAATCAGGTATAAATGGCGTGCTTATGACCTTTGTTTATAGTTGTACTAACCGTGTTCCAAAACCATGTCCAAAGTGTCTATTCAAGTAGCAAACAGATTTTTTTTATTAGGTACCTGGTGGAATTAAAAAAGATCATAAATCTTGATATATAAAATCCAAACACAATGTACACACTCATCACAAAATCTTTCTAACCATTAAACAGATTTTAAGAAATTTGGAGAGAAGATGGCTTTTTATCATAGTGACCCACTAGGAAAGAATTTCTCGAAATTCCATTCCTAAGGAGTAGAAACAGACCCACAATGTTTCCTTTTTTCATATGAGTAACATTGGCATTAATTTCATTTAAAAAATTCATTTCAAACAGCAGATCCAAAAAAACAAACACAGCACAAAAGCTTGCATTTTGTATTATCCGACTCATAGTTGACCTGTGAACAATCCATGCCCGACAGATTTTTTCCCCTACCACGCACTGTCATATGTTCTTAGTACAGTCACTGCCAGAAGTATGGATCTGTCATAACAACAATGATCCCACTTGCCACAGTGTTTACATTGGATCTTCTAATGTGTTGTTTAATCTATTGAGCTATTCTTAATGGTTTAAATGATAGAATAATTTTAGAACTTTGGCTTAAGCGGCCGGTGTCATAACTAGAATCTACAGTTTCCGGTGACAACCGCGTCAAGGTACTATCTACAATATTTACAAGATGACCAGACGTTTCGCCCATACTGTGATGTGGCATCCTCAGTGGTTCCTCTGAGACATTATTATAGATTATTAGATAGTTATTATTGTATTATTGTAGATAGTACCTTGACGCGGTTGTCACCGGAAACTGTAGATTCTAGATAGAATAATTGCCAGTTTCACCAACATAGTTAAATTTGTTCTAATCGTAGTTAAAATATTTTACCACAATTGATTGCTTATGTTTTATACGGAACTGTACCTTGCAGCTCACTGCCGCTAGAGGGAAACTGTGGTGGGAGAAGTAAACATTCTCTCCCCTCTACATGCCATTTAGTTTGAGTTTATGAATATTTATTAAATGTTGAAAAACTCTTGAATAAAAATAAACTGGATTTTTATACTCTCCTTAACATGGATAATTGTTAAGATTCATAATAATCGACAGACTTTTATTTCTGATCTTGATTCATTAGAGTAGTTATCTGACTACTGTCTCGATGATGAGTCTTGCTACTGCTCTGATTTTATCTAATAAACAAAATGATTATTATTCTAAATACTTACTTCAGCATGACTATCATTCACAAGGTCACCACTCGGAGACATTTCGTTGCGGCCAAGACACTTAGTACCAGTTGCCATTGCAATCACACTTCTTTTACCATTAGATGACATCACTATTGATGATAGTAACGTCCATTCCTTTCCTTGTATAGGTTTTCCTTTCTTGCCCAAACTGTGATAGTGAGTAATACATTCACTGACTATTTCATTTGCAAATTCTGAATCCATATCTTTATGTCATGTCTAAAATATAAAAAAATATCAATTGTTAACTTACTTAAAAAATAATATCTCAATTCCACATGCTTTTTTATGTTAGACCCGTAATTATTCTGAAACCAATAGTGTGATTTTGGAATCTTTTTCAAAAGAAAGGGTCATTCCCGAATACAGTTAAGTACATGGTTAGACAATCATAGTTTTTTTCTGGTCTTCCAAATAATTCTTTACCCACTATACCAATCACTAACCATATCAAGGAACCCATCCAGGGTTAAAACAAGGATGCCAATTATTTTTAACATTAATGGTCGTTCAAACTTTAGAGTGTTATCCCTGAATTCATTTGGGTTAAAATTATAAAATTTAATAGATGAGAACAGAAACTTTGCCTTTGAAGTTTTCTAAGGCCATCTTGACATGTATATTAAAATTATTTAAGACAGTAAACAAATCTTTCTTAAAATTTTTACATAAAAACTTTACTTGCCCATTCGTATGGAACTGCGAATCTAAATATTATTGTATTACTGAAATACTGATCAAACAATACCATGTAGTAACGAATTTTTTATTTAAAATAATTCCTGCTTCTGAAAATAAAAAAAATCATTCCTTAAATTTTGTTTAGCTTTCTTTTATCCATTCCTTCTGTAGGCAGTATAATGGTCTTAAAAATAATTTATAAGAAATCCAAGATATACCAAATAAATAGAGTCCTGTGCTAAAAACACAATCTATACATTTCACACAGCTGTGCTCATGACCTTAGTCTGTTTATACTTGTACCAGAGATTACTACATAAAATAATATGGTTTAACAGCATAAACTTATTTTCAGATTATGTTTAGTGGTTTAAATTTTTTTTTAAAATAAATGCAATTTATTTTACTTTATTTTGTTTTATGTTACGACATTATGAAACATTTTTTACTTTCTTACATAATCTAATGTTGCCCCTTTTATCATGAAAAAATGGTACCAAAAAAACGTTCTACCATTAAAAATAGCAGAATGACAGTAGCACATTTGTGGTATTATTCGCCCGGCATGGTTAGGACCCCCCTGAAACGGCTGGGGTAGTGGCAACAACTACGCATAATTTCCTGGCGTTCAAAGGGATATGCATGAATTGCATTAATATGAACTTTCTAGATGCTTCTAAAAATGAATTTTTGTTACAAAAAATGGTGAAATATGAGTTTATATCTATTGACAAGGTTTATTTCAACCGCAGAAAACTTATTTTCTACCCAAAAATTGTTTTTTTATCTGATAGTCAAAAATTCAACTTAGCCAACAGTATTTAAAAAACGTAATTTTTCAAAACTTGTGTTTTATTTTACGCTATTTTATTTTAAAACCAAATATAAGCTATGGTAATTATGCACTTTCTTGACACCTCTGAAAATATGATTTCTTTTTGAAAAATTGGTAAAATATGAGTTTATTTCTCTTGGGGAGGTTGTTTTCATTGGCAGACTCATCTTTTACTGAAATATCAAAAAACTAGTTTTTTTATCTGATAGTTAAAAAACCAACTTTTTTAAAAATCGTTATTTTTCAGCAAATTTTTTTTATTTTCACATGCTTTTTTATGCTGAACACAAATATACAGTTGGTTGTACAGTAAAATAATTTGTTCATCCCGAAAAATGCATTTTTTACTGACAACCAAACATAACCTAACTTATCCTAGATGTCTATTTACTCAACAAAAATTCGTAATTTGTGTTAAATTCGAGTGCTTGGCCACTGTGACGGCCTGCTGGCCGTCACTCCAGTGGGAATATGGGTGAATTAAATTCTGGTGAATAATAGTTTTCAAATTTGTATTCAGCGCAAAAAAAATATCAAAATAAAAAAAATGATTAAAATGCCATTTAAATTAACAGAAATGATAAAAATACTAAAGTTGTAATATTGGTATTCGAATTTTTTGGTAAATTATGTGATTTTCGAGGAATAGAAAGTATATATCGTGAAAATACAGCCAATTCTAGTCCCATTACAAGTAAAATTTTCCAATTTTGTTTGGTGGCAAGAAACTGCATAAATACCTAAGTTATAATTGGTTTTTCAATAAAATTATTTTTCTGTCTGAAAAATACACTTCCTATACATCAAAGGAAATCTAACGTAATTTAATTGTCTATTTTTTTTATTTATTTTTTTTTTTTTTTTAAGGAGAGGCCGATCTCCTCTTTTACCTTACTCTGACCATTCCCCATATTGATCCCCACAATTGATCTGTGCGAGGAACTTATTCAGTCAGAATAAGGGGGCGAACCTGTACAGTCCAAGGTGAATATTACTGATAAATCTTTTCAGTCTAGGCCGGATTCGAACCAGCGCTATCTCTAACCCAAGCTCAAAGTCCTGACGCCTTAGACCACTCGGCCACCGGCTCGCCCAAAATTTGCTGTAGGCCTACTAAACAAAAATTCAAAAAGCGGGTGCCATGCTTCTGTGACACCCTGCTGGCTAGCCCTCCAGTGGGAATATATGCAAATTTATTTCTTGTGGTTAGTTGTAAGTCCTAAGGCCACTGTAGGTGATTTGATGCATAAGGAGTTTTTCCACAATATCTCAAGAAATAACTGTCGTTTATTTGTTTCTACGGTAAACACCATTACATGAAATTACAATAGTTTGTGATACATCGAAACTGATAATCTTTGGTACATTAATAATCAATGTAATCAAATTAATACTATACAACAATGAACACAGTAACATGAATAGAATAAACAACAATGGAGCAAAATTCAAAGAACAATGATACAACAATAGAATATGTACGAAATAGATTAATATAAAGAAACAACAACGAATAGAATAATGTAATAGAATGACCACCCAAAAATGGAACCTCAGCATTATGCACTTCAGGAGATTCAAGTAGTGTAAGTGTGTACAGATGTGTACAAGTAGCTGTTGGAACCCGGGGGAATGCAAGTCATGCACAAAAAAAGGACTTGCGTCATAATCTTGACAGCAACAAACACACATTCAATGTTTTTTACAGAGGTTTTTAGTTGCCAGGATGTGTACTTATTACTAACAGCTATTAATACTCTCCCTTTAGATGATTTCACACTTGTGTCGTTTAATCTGTCCGTTCTATATATGCTGTACCCTGTAAGTCTGAGCTCAGCAGAGTTTATATCATCGGAGAGGTTGGTTTCACAGAGACTTATTATGTCATATGGACAACAAGATACCCTTTTTGTTGTAAAAAAATCGTAGCCCAAAATATTTAGTTTTAATATTCATTTCAGTATAAAAAACTATATCAATTATTTTTAAATAAGAATAGGTCATAAAAAATAATGGTAGTTATGCACTTTCTTGCCACCTCTAAAAATACGATTTCATGTTAAAAAAAGTGGTGAAAAATGAGTTTATATCTCTTGAGGAGTTTGATTTCATCCGCGGAAAACTCGTTTTTTACCGAAAAATCGAAAAACTAGTTTTTTATCTAATAATGAAAAACCAACTTTTTTAAAAATCGTTATTTTTCGACAGATTTTTTTTCCATTTCTTGTATTTTTTTTATGCTGAACACAAATATATAACTGGTATTGTAGTAAAATTATTTTTTCAGCTCGAAAAATGCACTTTTTACGACATAACCAAACATAACCTAACTTATCCTAATTGTCTATTTTCTCAACAAAAATTCGTAATTTGCGTTAAATTCCAGCGTTCGGCCTCCGTGATGGCCTGCCGGCCGTCACTCCGGCGAGAATTTAGTTGAATTCGGTTTTTGTGATAAATAGTAGTTGTATATAATGATCGCGTAATGGCCGCTAATCGCGATCTGCCGCGATAGTAGTTTTCCGTTATTTCTCGAGAAATATTTGTAATAGACCAAAATAGTTTTTAAATTTGTATTCAGCGCCAAAAAACACAACAAAATAAAAAAAGGCAATTATGCAGTTTCTTGCCACCAAACAAATTTGGAACATTTTGCTTGAAATGGGTTTAGAATTGGCTGTATTTTCACGAGATATGCTTTTTATTCCGCGGAAATAACGTATTTTACCGAAAAATTCGAAAAAAACCAATGTCACAACTTTTAGTATTTTTGTCATGTTTCCGTTAATTTAAATGGTATTTTAATCATCTTTTTTTTATTTTGATGTGTTTTTTTGTGCTGAATACAAATTTGAAAACTATTTTGGCCTATTACAAATATTTCTCGAGAAATAACAAAAAAAACTACTGTCGCGGCGGATCGCGATTAGCGGCCATTACGCGATCATTATATACAACAACTATTAATCACAAAAACCGAATTCTCATATATTCCCGCCGGAGTGACGGCCGGCAGGCCGTCACGGAGGCCAAACGCCTGAATTTAACGCAAATTACGAATTTTTGTTGAGAAAATAGACAATTAGGATAAGTTAGGTTATGTCAACAAAAATGCATTTTTCGAGCTGAAAAAATAATTTTACCATAAAACCAGTTATATATTTGTGTTCAGCATAAAAAACACGAGAAATGAAAAATAAATTTGTCGAAAAATAATGATTTTTAAAAAAGTTCGTTTTTTCATTATTAGATAAAAATCTAGTTTTTCGATTTTTCGGTAAAAAACGAGTTTTCCGCGGATGAAATAAAACTCCTCAAGAGATATAAACTCATTTTTGACCACTTTATTAACATGAAATCGTATTTTCAGAGGTGGCAAGAAAGTGCATAATCACCTTAAAAAATATGATTAAAATACCATTTATTTATTTATTTATTTGACATCCAACGGTAACAACCAATTTCATACAATAATATAACAATAACAATGGCAGCTCACACCATGACACAAATTAATAATAATCCTATCTATTATATTCATGACTTGAACACAAATAACAATTAAATAACAAGAATAATACAAATTAATTAATAGAAAATGAAAACGGAAAACCATAGACAATAAACATACAACAAGATCATAATCATAATAACAATGCAAAAAATAGTAAATTCAAATCATTAGACAAGTAACAAAGCAATAACAAAATAATAAATTACTACAGACCAATTAGCGGCAACGTGCATGACAGTAAATAACCTAACAAAAACAAAACTGAACAGTAAATAAAACAAAAAACCTAACAGTAAATAAATTAACAATAATAACAACAAGATAACGAGTATCAAAATAACAATAAACACCATCACTGAGTGTTCTGAGCGGCAATCACAGTTGCACTAATCAAGTTCACCTTCCTCTTGAAAGAAGTTAGAGACTCCGAAAAAAAGTCTACACTTGATGACACAATACTTCCAGTCCTCTGTAGTCTTGCCAAGCCACAATGATAAGCATAGCTGGTAGGCAGATAACCACGGCCAAAAATCGTCATAGATCTGGTATTTCTTGGAATGCGTATATCTATCATCTGCAAGAGCCCCGGACAGTCAACCAAACCATTGACCAGCTTGAAAAGAAACACCAGGTCACTGACCATTCGACGTCGCTGAAGGGGATACAGACAGAAAAGTTGTTCAAGTTCTTCAATGGGAGTTCCAAGATAAGTATGACCAAGGCGGGTGCCCAATATTCGCATGAAACGGACCTGGGCCCTGTTGAGCAAGTCCACATGACCAAGTTGATAAGGCGACCAAATGACGGAGCCATACTCCAACACCGGACGAACAATCATCTTATATAATATTACAAGCGATTGAGGTGAACGAAAGTGTCTAGTTGTTCTGTTAATAAAACCAATAAGGGAGTTTGCTCTTGAAGTTACATCCAAGACATGCAATACAGGATTTAGAGTTGAAGTAAATGAAACTCCCAAGTCCCTTACGTTGTTCACTCTTTTTAGACTAGTGCCACCAACTTGGTAGTCATGAGTAAAAGTAATTGCCAAGCGAGAAAAAGAAACAACTTGACACTTAGCGACATTCAGCTCCATTCCATTCTCCACACACCAAGAAACGATGTTGGAAAGCGATTGCTGTAGGTTCTCCTGGTCAGATGATGAACGAACTCTGGTAAAAATCTTAAGGTCATCAGCAAATAATAGGTAAGCCACTGATAGAACAAAGTTGATGTCATTAATAAACATATTAAACAGAAGCGGTCCTAAGTGAGAGCCTTGAGGCACACCAGAAAAAACATCGAAAGGAGTTGAAGTGGCCCCTTCACATTTAACATATAATTTACGGCCTCTAAGGTAGCTGTCCAACCACTGAAGCAGACGACCCGTAACACCATAACCAGCGAGCTTGGCAATCAATAACCCATGATGGACCTTGTCAAAAGCTTTAGAAAAGTCAAGATAGATGCAGTCAACCTGGCAAGAGTTGACAAAAGCTGAGGTGACAAATTCTTGAAATTCCATGAGGTTGGTGATTGTTGACCGACCATGAAGAAAGCCATGTTGCTTTTCAGAGATAAATGTTTTCAAATAAAAATACAGGTGGTCTAAGACAATGCTTTCAAAAACCTTTGCAAGAGAGGACTGTATTACTATTGGTCTATAGTTCTTAATACTACACCGATCACCAGATTTATAGATGAACCATTTAAATGAACGGAAATATGACAAAAATACTACTAGTTGTGACATTGGTTTTTTCGAATTGTTCGGTAAAATACGTTATTTCCGCGGAATGAAAAGCATATCTTGTGAAAATACAGCCAATTCTAGACCCATTTCAAGCAAAATGTTCCAAATTTGTTTTGGTGGCAAGAAAGTGCATAATTACCAAAATGATGGAGGTATAAAATAACAACATTCTCAATATTTTATATTAATCTGTACAAAACGTGTTTTCCATGGAATAAAAAGTATGTTCCCAGAAAATATGGACCTAGTTCTTCCCACTGGGAAAAGAGTAGAGATTAGAAAAGCCTCTAATCTAAAGCATGTGGTATGAAATTACACTTTGACAGGAAAAACTTCTACATAAAAACTAGCTAGTGTTCAATCTAGTAGAGAATTTTTTTTAAATTTATGAGGTGACTGTATGCTGCATAAATACCATTGAAAGTAAAGTAATGCTAGTGTAAACCGCACCAAAATAGTCCGATTACAGCTGTAACATGTGAAGTTCCTCTCCTCTCTTCTCTCCCAGCAATGATGTCAAATATAAATTCGTTGAAAATATTGATGGTTTGTCAAAACATCTGTTGCAGTAAACAAACACTATCATTTGTTACTATAAACCACGGTACATAGAAAAGAAGACGGTAGGTATCATGCACATCTCCAATGACGTCACATTAGAGACATTGCAAAAATAAACACAACAATACTATTCTAATTTTCATAATTATAATTCCAGCTAATAAGTGGTAAATAACTTGCCTTGCTATTCAGCTGAATGCTTTTATGTAATTGGTGGATTTAGTTATCAGTATTTAATAAACAAACAGCTGATTTCGCCCGTATGACGTTACAGTCTACTGCGCAGACTCGTCTCGCCAGATACTTTTTTTTGAAGTTATACTTCTTTGCGCCCGTTAGACACTTTGAGATGGGATGTTGGTTGAGAAACCGCGTCACGCTGAAAAATAAGAACAAATTTTTAAGAACTATCGATTAATCGATTGTTAATCGAAGAAATTACTGATAATGATAATATAGGTGTATAATATAATAATGAAGTCACGTATAATATATTGAAGATAAATATATTGAATAATATTGAAAAATGTCTTATATTTCATTTATATATCCTGTCTGTTTGTTGTGCGTGAGTGGGTGTGATGAGAATGGCCAAAGAAGTATAACTTCCACCGTGTGGTCCGACGCACACCCAATTTGTTTTTTTTATAACGTTTATTTAATTATTTACAACTCTCATTCAATACCTATGAACAATAAGTAAATTCGATCTGTTTTAAATAAAATGATTGATTACTTCCAAAGTCTGTAAACAACATAATGGCATTAAAAACGTTCACTTAAAACTAAGGAAGTCATGCCTTTTTAGTCTATAAATGTGTTCACTATCGTCCAATAAATTCACAGCAATATGGTTTTCACGTGCTTCAAGATTCTTTAGGTAACGTAAACTAAACTTTGAGATTTCATCTTGCAAGTAGTCAATTCTTGTGTCTTTGTGGATTATTGCATTCCTAACATACCATGGAGCTTGCAATATAGTTCTCAGTACCTTTGACTGGAAACGTTGAATAATGTTGAGATTTGATAATGATGCTGTCCCCCACAACTGTATAGCCATATGTCCACACTGGCTTCAAGACAACTTTGTACAGTAATAGTTTATTTTCAGTGGAGAGGTGGGATCTTTTTCCAAAAAGCCAATACATTTTAGAAAATTTTGTATTAGTTGCAATCGTATATTCCAGATATGGCTCTGCCATGTCAGTCGCCTATCTAAGTAAATTCCTAGATATTTAACATCATTTCGTTAGAGTTAGTAGAGTGTTGTTTAAGGAAACATTTGGACAGTTTTCCAAATTAAGCGTAAATGTAATGTCGTATAGATTTACTCTCGTTTACTTGTATTCTCCAACGTTTTATCCAATCTATCATTGAATTTAAAACATCTTGCAAGATCTGAGAAGATGTAAAAGGGTTCCAATGAGAAGCAAGGACTGCAGTATATCATCTAGCAAATGTTGCAGTTAGAGTTTCTTGGTGAGTTGGAATATCAGCTGTGAATATTGTGTACAATAAAGGGCCTAATACACTACCTCTGTGGAACTCCAGATTCAATTAATTTTAGATTTGAATAACAATTTTGAAATTTTATTCTATCGTTGGGATAGGTAAGATTTTATTAGATTGTAGAAATTATGAGGTAGAAGTAATTTAATTTTGAACTACCAGCCCATATGCTGAGACTTTATCAATATGCTCTGGCTTATATCGAGAAATGCTGCTGAGCAAAATTCCTTTTTTTCTAAGGGTTTGCCTGATTTTATCAACAACTCGATGCACCTGTTCAATGTTGAATGTTAGTCGAAATCCGAATGATGTTTGA
>JAQJVL010009731.1:0-14957 GCA_035578905.1 Stictocephala bisonia | reverse complement strand
AATGCATATTTGTGCTATAATTCGCTCCTGGTAAAATTATTTTAGATCACTTATTTGTTAATCGGTTCTGTGCATATAATCTTCAAACATTTGCTAACACTTTTGATCCAACTTGGTACTACTTTAAATGATCCAAATAATGATGTAATTACAATTAATTGGTTGTAATAACTTTAAGTTAGTTTTCAAAATTAAATTAATATTATTTGCCCTGAAAAGCACTTGTATGATAGTCACTTACCTCTTCCAATTTAAGTTTTAGTTCACAGGAATCAACAGAATTTTCTTCCAAATGTTCTTCAATCTTCTTCACAATATATCTGTTTTCGTTTATATCATCAGGGGATATCTAGAACACATATCAGAACGCTGTCATTTCTAAGCAGCTATACAAATATATTTCGTATACTCTAACATTTAAACCATCAATGTTGATTAAATAAAGAAAACTTAACGATAAGGTTGTATGTGATGAATGCCTTTAATTGACCAAAAATTTTAACTATAAATACACTACATATTGTATAAGGGGTAAAAATTTTATCTGTAGGTCTTGTCTCACATAAGCATAGATTTATCTAAGGTATTGAAGAGCATAATGAATCCAAATGAGGAATGATAAGTGTCAACCATGCATTTATAGTAGTCATTAAAAGTTGAAGCTACATTTTCAGGATTATATATCAGTTTGCCATTATGTATTAATTTAAAATTAGACAATAGACAAGTTCTTTATTCATGTACATAGAGTAACAAAGTTGGCGTCAAGATTAAAAAAAATAATATAAGAATATCATTTACTTTACAATATTTCTCATAGAGATATCAATGTTATATGAGTCAGTTATTCCTCCAGTTAGTAAACTCTTAAAGGGAGTAGAACGTTCGTTGTAGGAGCCATTCTTTTATTCTCATTTTGAAGCACTTTTGTCCACTTGTTCTCTTCAAGGTGTCAGGAAGGATGTTGAAGAGTTTTGAGTGTTTGAGTGAAGAGTTTCCAATGGTTGACGTAAGAAAGTACCGTATCGTATCATATACAATATGGTAATGACATTCTAGCAGCGTGTGACACATTATTGATTTATTTTCCGTCAAATAAAAAATAGATATATATATATACATATATCCGTGGCGAACGTCTATTAATTATTATTCCGTAAACACCTTAGATCGCCAAAACTGTGTGTAACATTTGCGCATACAATATTTTTCCTTTAAAATTTTTGAATGGTTTTCTGACTAGGTTAGACAATAACACAGTTGGAGTGTAAAAGGTGGTAAAGTACGATAATTTTGATTCGTAAACTCACTGAACCTGTTCACATTGACGTCGAGTAAACTGTTGTAAAATAATCAACCCAAGTGAGGGAGAAACATGTCGGAAGACCTTTTCTAAACAAAATATGACGAATTTAGAGACTCGGAAGATAATTTTTACTAAACCGAAGCCATATCACACGTCTCGTTTTTTAGTAATAAATTTATAATTTAGCTGCCCACAATCTTCACTGTCACTAGTTGGCACTTGGCTGATATTTCAGACTGCATCTCGTCGCCAATATCGGCTAGACCATTATATTAGCCAGTTACGTCTATGGTTTTCATTCGATTACGCCAGGTTTTCATGAATTTCTCATTATGAAATAATTATTTATCTGTTGTTCAGTGTATCCTCATGTATCGAAGTAGTTTCTAGTTTCACACATTTCATTACCGATCATAATTTAAAAACTAATTCATCCTAAGCGACTTTAAAATTTATTTTTAGTAAACCTGCTTAGTTATTACGAGGTACGTCCAGAAAGTAAGTTCCGTTTGGTAATAAAAATAATTTGTCTACAGATACAGAAAAAATATTTATTGCACTAAAATCTACAACTCTTAAACTACTTTTCTACATAACTGCAGAAATTTTGCAGGCATTTGTCATAGCGTGGCACAAGTTTTTCTATGCCTTCTTCATAGAAGGTTGCCGCCTGTGTCTTCAACCATTTGGAAACATTTTCTTTCAGCTCTTCGTCATCGTTGAAGTGTTGACTGCCAAGGAAAGACTTCAGATGTAAGAACAGATGAAAGTCGCTAGGAGCGAGGTCAGGGCTGTACGGAGGATGGTCAAACACGTCCCAGCCAAATCCCTGTATGAGGTTTTTCGTCACATTTGCAGTGTGTGGTCGTGCATTGTCGTGAAGAAAAACAACACCTTTGGACAGAAATCCTCGGCGCTTATTCTGTATTGCGCGGCGCAATTTCCTCAGTGTCTCGCAGTAAACTTCTGCATTGATTGTTTGACCTCGCGGTAAGAAATCAATCAGTAAGATGCCTTTCCTGTCCCAAAACACTGTGCACATGATTTTTCGAGGTGTCAAGATTTGTTTCGGCTTAACCTTTGCTGGAGATGAAGTGTGCCTCCATTCCATTGATTGCCGCTTAGTTTCTGGGGTGTCATAAGAAACCCAAGTTTCATCTCCTGTGACTATCTGTGACAGAAAATCTTCACCGCCTTCATCATAACGGTTCAAAAACTGAAGTGCACTACCTATCAGTTGTGTTTTGTGTTGCTCAGTAAGAATTTTCGGTACCCAACGTGAGCAAAGTTTTCGAAATTTCAGTTTTTCGGTAACAATTTCATGAATTAATGATCGTGAGATTTGGGGGAATTCCATAGCGAGAGCACTCATTGTAAACTTACGGTTTTCCTTGATCTTCTCATCAATCGTGTGAACCAGTTCTTCTGTAATCAAAGATGGACACCCACTTCGTTCTTCATCATGCACTTCATTACGTCCTTCATTAAACTGTCGGACCCATCTTCTCACCATTGAATCACTCATCGCATTTTGTCCGTAAACCTCGCAAATTTGCCGATAAATAACAATCGGTTTCACTTTCTTAGCATTCAGAAAACGAATCACAGATCTGATTTCACAAGCGGCGGGATTTTCGATCAACACCGACATTTTAAACAAGCACAACAAAGCGTACGAGACTGACAGTGATCTCAAAATGGCGCACGTTTCTTCTCCTTGATACAGAGCGTCTGCCGCGCATGCGCAGAACTGCGATCGCAGCGCTGCAGCGGATATAAATGGAAACGGAACTTACTTTCCGGACGTACCTCGTATTATCAATCAATTGAACTACAGTTTTTGTCATCGAGATTTTCAAATTTGACTATATAATTCACAGCTTATTTCCGGTTATTTGTAGAATGCAGCTTTTGCCATCAAGCTTGGTTACGTTTTCGCGGTACACTTTGAACTGAACCGCCAGATAAAACATATCGGCCGGCTGTGAAACAGTATAATTGGCTTGCATAGAAAATCTGATCTGTGATATGACTGAACAGATTAAATCTTTATAGTCCACATTGTTTCAATTAATAATATACTTTCTTAGTTTCTTAAATCATATTAGCTATGATAAAAGGAAAAAGGATAAACAAAACAATACCACATAAACATATTGGAAGGCAGGAAGTAAAAAGTTTTATTTATCTCAAATGTTACAGTTTCAAACAACAAATCAAAATTATTGTGTTAGATGTATATATTTACGAATCTGGCAAATCTTAACATAGGCTTAGGATGGTGTCTGCCTTTTACAGTTGTCTTGGGTGAACAGGAAATCCTTCTGTAAATATATACATCCTCGAAAATACTCGATACTCGAAAAAAATGCCAACTACTCGACTCGAACTTATAAATCACGACTTGCACACCTCCACTTGATAGTCTGGTATTTGGTGGATAATCCTTTCTGGTCTACTCTGATCACATTAGCAATTTCAAGCCTTGAGAAATTCACTACTGTAACATGGATTTTAACAACCTGATAACAAGGAACCATTGTATCCTATTCATACACTTAACCTGTTCAACATATTTGTATATGAAACTGTTTACACTCGTGGCTAACCTGTCTATGACTAGTCTATTAATATACAACAAATGTATAACCAGTTGGAATGCTGTACTGCCATTTCATTTGTTGTATCTACTGTTTCCATACAGACTAGTATCACTAACCTCATTAAATGTACTGTTTTCTTCAGTTTCTTCAGAACAATCAAACGAGTCTTTCTCCAAATACTTAGTTTCCATCTTCACTGTGCATTTCTTATCTTTATCATTATGAGATACCTTAGAACACAAATGAAATTATTCCAAACCAGATTAATTGCCATCAAAGTTTTATTATTTATTTATTACAATATATAAGTGTGTTAATTAATTGCTTTACGAGAAAACTGTGCATGATTTCTATTAATATTATACTAACTGAACTGTCAGCAATTAAATCCAGTCTACTTAGCTTCAACTTCAAGCTTATAATTCCACTTGCAATTATATAACTTAAATCAGTGAAATAACATCATTTATGAAACTCCTCCAAGTTTTCTGTGTGTAAATTGTAGCCATTCAAATCATTTTTACTCTTTGTGCACCAAAAGACAAATGAATTAGTTAAATATAATAAATTTGACAATGTTATACATAACAACATTATTAATAATATATAGATATATATACACATTATAATATATTAAAGTATAATTTTTGACAAAACAGTAACTTAATGTTTAATAGAAAATATAATTTTAGCAAATTGACCAAAAGTCTGCACCATCCAAAAACTCTCCAATAACATAGTAAGGTTGCAATAGGAGGAGCTGTTTAATTTTAAAGTTGTTGGCACTAAGACACTTGCATATGACAGATAGGTGGATTTATAACTTAGGTTCCATAAAGAGGAGTTTTTCAAGCGGTAATGTATACTTTTCAGTGGAAAAGTAAAGTGTTGTATCTGTGTTTAACCTCTCGACTGCTGTAAATGACTGTAGTCGTTTTCGGTTGGCATGTGTACAGTGCTACACACAATTGAGTAGTTCAATACGCACAAGATAGTGTGCTGCTAACGACTGAAGTCATTACTGATTACAGTAAAACCCCGATTAACGGAACCCAGATTATTGGAAACTCAGGTTATCGGAAAGGACCCAAGGGTAGATTTTGTTGTTGTAATTACGCACAGACGGGTGAGTCACGGGCCGCTCCCACCAGTCACAACTCCCCTCCAACCTGGTGGCGCGACCTTGAAGTGTCATTGCTCTGTTTGTTTCCTGTTGTCCAGTCGTCTGCTGCACGTGTCACTCGCTACATCTATAATTGTTCATTGTTAAATTGTTTGTTAAGTTTTGTGTTGTTGTTTTTCCTAGTGTTCATTTTATTTGTACAGTTTTTTAGTTTATTAGTGTAAATTGTTATTTTAATTTACTATGTGCATAGTGATTTAATATCATACAGTAGACTACATACACACACTATACTGTATTCATTTGTTGAAAAATGTCAGCTAAACGAAAAAGAGTTGTTGTTACCATTGAACAAAAACTTGAAGCGGTTAGAAGGGTAGAATATGGTGAAATACTTCGGAAAGTAGCGGCTGATTTAGGCGTAGGAATATCATCAGTGTCAGTGTGGGTAAAAAATAAGTCTACAATGGAAGAATATTGTTCGAAAATGCCAAATCGTAAGTCAATGAAACCATCGGAATATAATGAACTCAATGAAGTTCTTCATTTATGGTTTACGCAGGCTAGGGAAAAGGGAACACCAATTTCAGGGCCAATTTTAATGGAAAAGGCTAAAATGTTAAGTGAAATGATGGGCGAATCGTACAAAGATTTTAGTGCTAGTTCTGGCTGGCTCGATCGATGGAAGACTCGCTACGGAGTTCGTAAATTGAATTTATGTGGTGAAAAGATGTCTGCCGATGAAGATGCCGTTAACGTTTTTAAAACTGAATTTGAAGATCTGATTAAAAACAAGAACTATACTAAAGATCAAATATTCAATGCGGATGAAACCGGGCTAAATTTTAAAATGTTGCCCAGGAAATCTCTTGCTGCAAAGTCTGAAGCTTCAGCCCCAGGACATAAGTTAAGCAAAGAAAGAATCACTGTTCTCGCATGTAGCAACGCATCGGGTTCATTTCGCCTGCCTTTGTTATGCATTGGTAAATCAATGAGACCAAGAGCGTTAAAAAATATTAATCCTAGCGCCCTTCCTGTTGATTATAGGAGTCAAAAAAATGCTTGGATGTCTAGTCCATTATTTACCGAGTGGTTTCACAACAGTTTTGTCCCAAAAGTGAAGTCATTTTTAAAGAGTAAAAACTTGCCAGAGAAAGCCATTCTACTCATTGACAACTCAACAACCCATCCAAATGAGATGAAAAATGGTGACATTGAAGTAACATTTCTCCCACCAAATGTCACTAGCCTACTTCAACCAATGGATCAGGGAGTCCTAGAATGCTTCAAACGGCATTACCGTAAAAGGTTATTGCGTTCAATTTTATTTCTGTGCGATGAGAACGAGTCAGTAAAGGACTCATTAAAGAAAATTAATATGAAACATGTTTTGTATTGGTGTGCTGAATCGTGGAATGATGTAAAACCATCAACGTTAGAAAAATCTTGGAACAAAATATTTGATGCGCTTGTCCTTGAAGAAGTAAGTGACCTTGAAGACGAAAGCCTAACTGAAATGTTGAGAAATATCCCTGGCTGTGAGGACATTAATGTTATTGAGGCCGATGAATGGGTAAACTCCGATGAACGTCAAGAACTCACAGATCAAGACATCGTTCAAGTGGCTTTGGGGATTGAGAGAATGAAGATGGCGACGCGAGCGATGACGACTCAGTGTCAGCCCAACCCACATCCGGTGTCACTGCTGAAGAAGGATTTAATGCATTGGAGGTAAAATAACATGTAATAAATTAATCCTTGTACACTATGTACTGTACTGTATTTCATAGCATTAGTACTACAGCAAAGCGTATTTTCTTTTCAGATCGCTTTGCAATTTGTGGAAAAATGTCCAGAGTCAACGCCTTCTGACGTACTTCTAATGAAACGATGGCGGGACATTGCAGCCAGAAAACGGTGTGACAAAAAAGTCCAAAGAAAAATTAATGATTATTTCAACAAAAAATAACTTGTTTGTATTATGTACTGTAAATATAGTAATTGTTTAGATTCTTGAGTATGCAATTATTTCCCGCCTAGACCATTAAAGTGACGGAAATCTCGGACCTCGGATTATCTGAAATTTCCTTTATCGGAAATGGGTCCAGCCCCTATTGTTTCCGATAATCGGGGTTCTACTGTATTTATTTGCAATAGCATGCTCAAGACATCAGTGAGTGATTTGGTTAACTACCAGACTTTTTTACTGTATCAACAGAATGATTTCAATTTCATTTTACAGCTGTTGTCTATTTGTTGTTTATGTTAGGTGGTAGTGTCTCAAAAATCGGTCTGTTAGTGGATTTCGGGAACTTGGAAAAGGACGGTTTATTAGGTGAAAACGATTATTTGAGTGATTTTATTCTGATAATAGTCTATATAATGATCCTATGTATAATAAAAATGAACAAAGTAATTGTGAGAATAGTTATCTACAAGCTAAGGCCAAACGAAGATTTAAACAAGCAACAGTACACCAAACAGTGGTTAAAAACGTAAAAGGCTGATAGGGAAATTTAAGGACCCCTTTCATCCAGTTGTTATAATTTTGACTCATCAAATAGTGGATTACAACGGATTTTAACGATAGTTTTGTAAAAAAATAGTATAGTTGAAAAAACTCAGCACAAAAACGTAAGACAAGGCACTATTATTACAGTAGTTTGGAGGATAAAATGACATCCTACAAAATTATCTTAGTTTTGATCAAATCAAGTTTATTGCCTTTTATGTATTAGTATTTCTTATCCAGTTAAGGCAACCTGTACCAGTTCTGAGACACATAGTGTCCAATTTACTTTCTTCTTGAATGGTATCATTTCTGATGATTTTGCGTGGTAGTTTATGTTTATAAATTTAACTGTATTACTCTTGTACCTTTTGTTATGGTCCCATTACTTAATTTTGCAACATTTTGTTTCATAATGCACAGGATATACCTACGAGTAATTTTCAAGTATTTGCCTGACATTTCATGTTTCGCCGTATTTGTATTATAATATCCAGTTTTGAAAATGTTGTTGTTGTGCTGTTATTTTTTTCTGCACAATATGTAGCTCAGTTCTTGCACTTCAACAGCTTAGACACTGCTTGATTACTTTTTAATTTTACTGGTAACTTTGCTTAAAATGTTTTAACTTCAATTTTTTTCATCCTATCTTTTTTTAATTTTTATTTCTATATGAAGATTTCTTTTGTTTCTCTCTTTTGTGTTGTGCTGGACAACTCTGAGAGGTCATTCCAGTTTCTTCGCTCCAGGGTCCGGGAGGAGAGGCAGAGATCATCACTTGCATTGCCATTCCACTTTGATGTTGCCTGGAGGCTGTGGCTTGGCCTTCTTTGTGGCCAAGAGGGAGCAGCCTCCAACATCTCTCTTCCTTGGTGCAGCTACTGCTTTTCCTCCATGCCGAAATCTTCAGCATGCAGGTCACCTCACAGTATATTTTTTTTCCGCTCTCTGGACTTTTTTTCCTTGACCTGTTACTAGTGTTTTGTGTATTGTTACAGTGAACAGTGAACTTGGAATTGTTTTAGGGAATCTTGGGGTGGGGTGGTCTGCTTCAAGAGAAAATGTATATTTTATTTTAATATTTGTTCATTTACTTAAATATTTACTAGTGATGGGGTTCTTGGAGTCTTTGTAAAATGGTTGACCATCAAAATGGCAAACGCATTATTTCAGGCGTTGAGACGCATGCACAAACAATTTTGTCAAATTTCACACTATAAAAGCTACAACAATGTTTTGGGTCTTTATGGAATCTAAATTACAGTGGTATCTCTATAACAATATACAAAGCACCAGGAATTTTCATCGTTATAAGGAGAGATCGTTAAACAGAGAGGGACAACAATGCTTACTGTAGTAATAATGCTGCAATAAATAACCTATTTTAATTTTAAAATTTGATCAAAAAGGTTATAAATGAAATAACTCTGTATACAGTGTCAAAAAAGTCCTGGACCGGTTAAATATTTTTTTTAAACTTTTAAGTTAGAGCTAAACCAATTAGTGCCATGTCACTGGACATAAAAACCTATTTTAACTCATTATTCAGTGACCCGCTACCTCCTTAGAGGTACGATCCACTAGGAGTCGGAAGTAAATCTTAAATGTAAGCCAAGGTCGATATGCATAACATTTTAAAGGCCTTAATTGATAGAACATCATGCCACAAAATATTAGACCTCAAAAGATTAATCCTATACAAAATAGCGGCTCGAAAGATTACTTATCTTAAAATTATCTTATGTGCAAGTTCAAGAATGGTTTAATTTTACTGTAAACATATCAGAAGAAGCAACAAAACTTCATTCATGATAACTACACAAACACCTTCTTTCAGATGTATTCAGTGTCCTACTATTTTTCTATGGGAAAGGTCCACGAGTAATAAGTGGAAAAATTTTAATGTAAGCATAGGTTTATATGCACTTTATTTTGAAGGATTGGTCAAGCAACGAAGAATGCCGCAAACCAAACTTCAAAAGCTTTATTCGTTACAAAATGGTGGCGTTTCATCGCTGAAATGTATTCATTATAAAGAGAGAACGATATCAGTGTAAAGAAAGTATAAATAAATTGTCCTAATGACAAACCAAACAACGTTTACTATTTTCATTGTTATAGGAGAATTATCATTATATAGGGAATCATTACAAAGAGAGACTACTGTAGTTGCTGATAACAGTGATATGCACAGGTCATCGATTATTTTACATGAACCTGATGATTTTGAATAGAAGTTTGCCGTTTTCAGATTGCTAATTGTTTGTAAATATATAACCATGGAAATTGATTTATTATGTAATTATGTGTTTTAGACTGTTTATATATTGATCGATGTGTAATAGAAAGAGTAATTAGCTATATTATATAATATAAAGTGAAATATCAGTGTATTATAGGGCCAAAATAGATCATAAAATATTTAAATATGTTATAACCTGACAGGTTATTATTTTGAATATAACAATTTTTATGGCTATACACATTTCAATAATTCTAGTATTTATTTATTTATTTATTTATTTGATAGAGCATGTTTTTAGCTAAATTTTAGTACAAAAATGAACTGTGTATTGTTTATACTAAATTCTGTATGAAATTTTGTAATATTACCGTTTTTATGGTAAGAAATGTTCAGTAGATGTACTTTTTGTGATTACAAAATTCTAGTAAATTTATTTTTGCCTACACGATTTATAATCTATGTATTTCCTGAAACTAGATGAAATTTAGAATATGTTGGCAATTTCAAATTTTTTAATTTTATTATCTTAACAATGTTCCTAAGGAGTACCCTTCCCATTTCATGATTTATGACAGGAAACTTACATATATGTTACATAAAAAAAGGGGAGAAAATTATTTATTCATAATTTATATGAAGCCTACATATTTATGTATATATTGATACCTAATATAAATAGGTTTCTAGTAAATAACTATTTTTTTATAAATTTTATAACAAACGTATGCACATTAGGCAAAAATGGCCTGCCATTCTGAGAAAAAATAAGTACCAGGCATCAAGAAGTTTGTAAAAACTGTGTGTAGAGCTGCTGTGGGGTTTTATTTTGTGTTTGGGTGGGACATTTTTTCTGGTTGGACTTTTTGTTTAAGGGTGGGGTTTTCTAGGCTTTAAAGGAGAGAACTGTAAGATTTTATTTTTAAATTTAATTTTTTCTGTTTGAGACAGGGTCTTACTCTTGTTAACGGGGTTCTTGGGAACTTGTTTAAAACACGTTCGCTACCTAACGTCACGTATGTGTGACGCAACGTGTTTTCTAGCGGACCAAGTATAAAACATAGTGTTTCACTACAGACTAGTGTAAAATTAAACTAATGCACCCACAGACCAAAACTTTTTTGCTTGATATAAATTAATATATTGGTTTATAATATCACTAAACAACACCTAATTAACTTTTAATATATTTTTTTAAGTTTTAAGCATTTTTATTTTACGTCACACATGCGTGACATCGGGCCACAGAGTTGTTATAACTTGCTATGGACCGATGTCACGTATATGTGACAATCAAGAAAACTGGTGTTTTTAATGTTTTATGCAAAATATGGGTAAATATAATAAAAGTGCATTTTATAAAAAAAACTTATGTTTATTTTACAAACAAAAAGGAAAGCTTATTAGGCCCTACATATAAACCATAATTGATAAAATGAAAACATGTTTTTTTTTTCTTGTCTAATCATTGTGCCAATCTGCGAAACAAGGTGCTGCACAAAGTCCAATTTTGTTTTCACTGTTATCAGTGCAGTTTTCACTATAGTAACTTGTGGCTTTCCTCTTCTTTTGTGTCTTGAAGCACTGGCGACACCTTATTCTTCGCTCCCCCTTTACGAGTCTGTGCTTCTCAACAAGGCTTGGACGAACAGGGCGATGTGGTGAAGGATCTAACTGAAGGAAGTGTGCTATAATGGTGTCTCTGAATTGCAGGTAGGTAGCCTTACTTCCCAGGTTTTTGCACAGAATGTAGTTGCTATTCCAGTGGAAAAATACCTTCACATACCACCGAAGTGACTTCCTTGGGGTACTGTAATATGAGATCATCTGATCGGAGCGATCGATGCCGCTCATATTCTTATTATATGAAAGTACCATGGAGGGTTTAGTTACGGTTTCACCTCGTTTTGTAATTATCACTTCAGTTCTGGGTCCATGACTTGTAGAAATAGTCAAAACGTCACACTTATCCTTCCACTTCATTACTGTAACATTTCCTTTCTGGCGGCTTATACACTCGCCCTTCTTAAGTTTTGCTGTAGTAACCTGCTGTGGATTACCTGCACGGTTAGTTTGCAATGTCCCACAAACATTAGTTTTGCACTGAAACAAGTGCTCTGCAAGGCCCACACTACTGTAAAAATTTTCAATAAATAAAGCATGACCTTTACCTAGATAATCTTGCATCAAACGTGTAACAACTTCAAAGGAATGGCCTTCTGAGGATCTGAAATAGTTCCTTTTCCCGTGTAGATGAGAATGTTCAAAATATAACCATCTGGTGTGCAGAGTTCATAAAGTTTGATGCCGTATTTGTGTTTCTTATTCTTAATATATTATCTGAATGACAATCTTCCCCGGAACAAAATCATAGCCTCATCCAGCGACAGATTTTTCCCTGGGCTGTAGGCATTAGCAAAATTTGTTAACAAATGATTTAACACATTGTTTATTTTATGTAACTTGTCAGGTGTTAAATCGGACTCAGGGTTGTAAAAACATAAACACCTAAGTATTGCCTCAAACCTATTTCTAGACATCGTTTTACCAAAAACTGGATGACAATAAAGCTCAGAATTTGACCAGCAGTGCTTCATGGATGGGAACTGCAAGTTTCCCATTAACATACATAGACCCAAAAACTTCTTTGTCTCATCTAAATCAACAGGCTTCCACCAACGCATTTTTGAATGCTTGGTAGTAGGATTTCCTTGGACAAGTAAGGCACGTGTATTTATCCAAACTACAATTTTTTTCAACAGATCTTCGTCAAATATATTGAGAAAGATATCAAGAGGATTGGTTGAATGTATATGTGTTTCCTCTTGACCAGTAAATGTGTGGACCTGAGGATCGTTATTTGAATCACTCCAAACATTTTGTTGGTTTTGATAATTATCATGGATATTTGCTACAACAAATGTAACGTTTGGATCATTGGAAATGTTTTCAATGTCCATTTCATCATTACTAACCTCTTCAAACTGATCATCTGAGTTATCTGGCAAAGGCATATTTAGTTCCAATCCTAAGTCATTGCACATATTAATCTGTTCTAAGCACTCACCATCTTCACCGGACGAATTTGAGTAGTCTGAGTCAGGTACATACTCCCGAGGCACCATCTGAACTAAATAAAGATTCTTCAGAGTCAGAGTAATCCTCTTCCACAGCACGATTAATTTCACTCGATGTCAAAAAATTACTCTTCTTGTCATCCATCACGCAATAACACAAATATAAATAAGGAATAACAAACAATAGCAACAACAGACAAATTGAATGGATATAAAGGCATACAAAGCGTCCACGTATTGGTTAGGCAATGCTCAACACATCACCACGTGCAGTCACTGACAAGCAGGTTTGCCAATACAATTACAGAAACAACAAAAAATCCCACGCAGAGACCAAGCGACACGTATATGTGACGGAAATTCCCACAGCCCGACATGCAATAATATAGTTGAAGAAATAGACTTACTGTGGTGGACCAGGACACATTTAGTAACATTAAGCATGAGTCACATATACGTGACGTTGGGCTGTAGCGTGCAACCCAAGAGTCACGCATGTGTGACGCTGGTCTGTGGTGTAAATTGTTGTGTCACAAATACATGACGCTGGTCTATTTCAAAAGTCCATTTTAGCAGTCGGTAGCGAACGTGTTAAACTTCCTTTTCTCATTAGGAGCCCCCCCCCTAGTTTCGCCTGCTGGATTTGGTACAGTTATTAATTAAAATTTTTTTAACTTTATTGGCCTAACCTTCCAAATTTCTTTTGTTCCCAAGGCCCAGTAATTTATGCTGCACCTCATTGTTGTTTAGTTGTTAATTAATTTGTTATCTTTTAGTTATTTGTGTTGCGTGTTCTTCTGTATTTATTCATGCATTTGTATGTTGTTATTTGATATTTAGTTTATTGTTGTTATTTATTTTCACAGTTTATTTATATTTATCTTGAAAATTTTTATTTAGTATTTGGTTAGGCTTAATACAACAGTTTATTAGCCCTAAAACTGGCAACAGCCCATTTTTCTATTTTCAATGTTTTTAATAATTCAAATTTAAAATTTTTCTTTTTAATTAAAACTACATTTTGCCGTAACTTATGTTGTTTATTCTGTGTCTTCCTGAGACTGATGCCATCGCACCCACCTTCGATGGGTCCAGTAATGATTTTACAAGGGTGGGTTGCAGTGTTAATCTATATCAGCCAGCTACGACAACTCCTCATAACCTCAACTATTGTCTTAAAACTGATATAATTATCAAATTTTAGTACAGTAGACCTTGCTTATTTGAGGTAATTGTGACTGAGACCACCTCGGATATGTAAAACCTCGGATAATACAGAGGTTATGGTAAAAATAATAAAAGCCATGAAAAAGAACAAAACTAGTTTATTCTAAGAAAAAACACAAAATACTGTAAATTTTGTTATGATCCTTTAAGAAAGTAAGGAATATCAGGTTATGTCTTTTAAAAGCTGTATTACCACAGGATGACAGGAAGTTGGGAATAAATATTCCATTCCAAAACTCTACACAGGTAACTGCAATAATAGAATTTAATGGTAAATATCTAATGTAATGTCCATAGTCAGCATTGTGGATGGGAAATTTCTTCTAACGTTATATTTGTTGACAAAAAAAAACAGAGCATCACTTCCTTCGTGTTAATTGATTCCCAAAATAATTGTTTCATCCTACCTTTCATATTTCGTCCATCTAAGGTCCACGGTAGTATTCAACACTTGGTTTTAAGTGCAGGGTACCGCTCAGTCCGTTTACCAAACAAAACTATCATATTTATCCCATTGTGTAAGGCAATTTGCATTACCCTCTTAATAGTGCAGGGAGCCATTCAGCATTTTAACAGAACAAAACTATCATATCAATACCAATTTTGTTATACACATTGACGACAAAAACACTGATTGATTAATCATTTTGATTTCGTTAACTGTCAATATTTACCACTTATATCAAAACACTGAAATAAAGTATTGACTAAAAACAGTAACAACAATAATTAAGGAAATATATCTAATTCTGTATTGTAAAATCACGACAGTCAACATACTTAAATGTAGTATGATAGCAATACTACATTTAAGTATTGTAGTATTGCTATCATACTACATTTAATATTATTATTAATTATTTATTAATT